>SZWC01030311.1:0-17641 GCA_023375785.1 Penium margaritaceum | reverse complement strand
TCACAAAATTCAGAAAAATAGTTATTCCCTCCGTCTCTGATAGATGGGACAGGTTGAGAGAGGAAAAAAAACATTTATGAGGACGAGAGATTACTATTTCCGGTGACTGACCGCCTGTCGGCTTCTGCGTCTCTGTTATTGCTGGGAGGGCGGCTCGGCCTCGTGTCCGCCGTCGAGTCGCTCGAGCTGCAGCCCGCCGGCGGAACCCCGTCTAAAAGATAAAAACTGGAAAGGCCAGTCAAAATGTTTGGTGGAAAAAAAGCGCCCGGGCGAACCGTTTAACAATGACAAAATCTCCCTCGCAGAATTATTACCAAAGATCTTTGAAATTTTTGCGCTGCAACATATTGTCGGCCAACATTTCGGACTACCACAATATCCCCATTTTGCATATTGAGGAGAGTTCAACGCTTTAAGGCTCAAATGACATTTCGCCTGAACTCAATTTTCTCCGAGCAAAAGAGATGAACCGAGGAGAACCTTATAGAAGAGCCCAATGCGCAGGATTTTCATGCGATTAGCTAACCAAGAGCAAGGTGTCGACATAAAACTAAACCAAAGTACGAAATAAAACGTCGTAACATAACATAAATCGTGGCGGTGGCGACGGCGGTGCACATAGCCTACAAACCCATGCTTAACGTACTTTGAGAAAATTAATACACATGATCAAATAAACAAATAGACACCTGTTTGCTCAGTTCCTAAGAGGACTACAGATGAAGAAAGATAAGCATTGTGTACAGCATTGTTACGCAAAACAACGGGCTGGTCTCAACTTCTCTCAGGACATCCTTCACGATACTTGAGTGGGATGTCGTGCGCAACCAGATAAGAATGGAAGCCAATACGGGCGTTCAATGTTTGGATCTCATGAATTCAAACACAACAGTTATCGTATGGGTCCAGCCCCGAACGAATGCGCAGAGGGGCATGAAGAAAACTCTGTCCAGAGTTACATCGACGCCGTACCGTAAGTTCAATCGGTGAGTAAATCCGGATGATACAATGATGAACATGTGATTCAAAATAATGAAGCAAAAAGACCCGTAATCGGTCGGCCGTCGATCCTTCTCGATAGGTAAGAATAGATCGCAACCATTGTTCTATTTCAATAAAGGTGCTTCTAAATAATCAAACTTCACTTTGTCGAACATTTTCCATCGATTTCTTAGAGGAAACGAAACAGGAGCCAACAAAAAGGCGTCGAGCCTGCTGCAGCGAAGTATCAGCTCGGTCTGATAGCGCTCTTGTCGGCTTGCAGCTCGAGGAGGCTAAGGCCACAACAGAAACACAATAGATTCCAAAGACAGCGATATAGCTCACATATCCGTGCGAGCATCGAAATCGGCCTAATATATCCATGATAAACATAGTAGTGACGCCAGATGAAACAATTTACAAGTAAAACATTGCCATACCCATTCGGTGGCTATGCTCGATTGAAGTTGCGCATCACTGATTAAGCGAAACGAGGAAGGTGATGTGTCAGACCCCTCTTACCGAGAACAACAATTGAGCTAAAATGATTTTGCTTTTCTTTTAAAACTCGCAAACCCCCATACTCGCACGTAAGGTATTCAATGTTTCTGCAAACGATACCGCGCAAAAATAAAACCCTACATCTGAAAATAAGGGTTTAAGAGTCCCAAAAAAAACATAATCTCATCACTCCATTGCGATCAAGAAACCTCTTTCCACAAAGATAATCAGAACAAAAACCCACTTTGTTACATGCAATCCGCTATCAAGCCCTAACCAAATTTCATTTAAGGATGATAAATCTTCTTGTTGCATGTGCACTTGCTAGGCCCCAAATTTTAGAGGCTTTCCAGGTTTCCATTCAAAGGATGGCGTGTTTTACACCCCTCACGATAAACCCTTGAAGACCTTTGTGGGAAAAGTCACAATCCCCTCCATGGAGGACTTTGTTGTCATTCTTTCATGCATGATGACATCACCATGTTATCGCTAGACTGCATGCGACATCAACATGGTGTAAAAATTTGAATATTTCATATTTTTTGCATGCTCAATGGGTAAAGAATTGATAAAGAGACCAAAAAATCCAAAATTGGATATGGTATGGCTAACGAGCAAAACGTGGACATGTGGATGTTTGGTCACTCAACGTTCCAAAGAGCCCTTTAAAAATAATTTCTGTAAGTATTTCAAAAGAAAATTCATAACAAGATTGGTCTACAAAATGCAAAGGATGATAGAAAAATGGTAGCACTACCATGTACCCCATTTTTTGTACAAGGTTGCTCACATCACTATCGTCGAGCAATAACGTCAAAACATACCCATGGGCAGCAAATATCCCAATGCCAAGAACATAAAAAGGTAAAGAAAATGCATGATGAAGCTGCATGCAATACATCGACTACACATGGAATGCGACTTCCCCTACCAGTATCACAAACCTCTTCAATGAAGGGTTTTTTCTCATAGTACGTCGTTGTTTTTCCCTAGTTTAAAGGAAATTTGAGACTCCCAATGCATTGAAAAACGAAACAAATGACCCGCTTCCACACAACCTACAACCAACCTACCCAAAACACAAACTCAATAACCCAATCCGTAACTTGTGTTGAACTTTGAAAATGAATGGATGTTAAAATAATTCATTTGGGTGTAGAAACAAATTGCAAAAAAAGGGGCGGTCTTGCTAAATTTCATGCCATTAATGACCCCTTTATTTTTGATCTTCAAGAGGAATACTCCCTACTTCAATCAAGATTTTAAAATAGTCCCGCATTTCCCACTTTGAACAAAACAAACTATAAAACTAGCTACGAGATTGTGTGCAAAAAACAAGAAAAATAAACAAAGGGTACATTACCACTCACAATTCACTTTCTTTTTTCATCAATCGTCATCTCATGCCACAAGCTATCCTTTCCTATAAAAGCTTTTATAGTTTTGATTTTACAATGCATGGCATGAGTCACAATTTGCATTTCATGGGTATCCAACCTATGTAGACCAAAAACAATACCATGAAATGTTTTAATGACAGCATTTTTTTTATATCTTTGACATGTGAGAGGCGAGGCTTTGACAAGTTAAACCCGAGGGCCATCGTGAAAACCAAAGTTAAATAAATAACACAAGGTATACAATGAACTCATGAAATGCTCATCATGTGTGATGTTGAACCAATGCACATACGAATAAACTCGTACTTTTCACTAATCCCATAGCAGTCATCAAACATGAATTCTTATCATGTTATCAATTCTAGAATGAATGACCTTATATTCTTACCCAAAGGGAAACTGAAATCATAGTTTATTAAAAAATCATATTTGACAGATTATTTGAAATTCAAATAAATTCATATTGCATTAATGTTTAACATGAATGTAGAACCCTAAATGTAAACATACACAAGTGCATACATCAATCTTTCACATCATCAACAGGTAAACTGACACATCAAAAATACGTTATTTCTCAATTACAATGCATAAAACATATTTCTATGAAATAATAATAACACACCATTAAACATTTGAAATTTGAATTGTTTTCAAACTGATACAAATAAAATTTCAAACAAGAAAATTTGGGTACACATCATGTATACAAATTCATATCAAAACAATTGAAAAACAATTAGTTGGCAAAAAAACTAGACCTAAACTAATGAAGAATGTAGTTAAGAAAAAACGTTTCAACATTTACCATTTTCTGAATTCCCACCAGATACCTTACTCAAGTAAAGTGAATCCTCTTAACGTCCGCGCCACTTTGTTATAGGAAAGTCCAGTTTTTGATGTCTATGAACAAGCACGACAATGAAAACAAAAGTCTAATGCAACTAAGGAAAGGAAAAAACTAAACCCTTAATAAAGTGAAAGATATTACACAAATACATCCTTAAACAAAAACCCATCATAATTCTCATCCATACATGTTTTCCACTATTATATATTAAGTAAGATTGCTCTATGAATTTTAAGAAAAAGGAGGGAAGTAAAAAATACAAGAAAGGAGGTGGAAAGGTTATGTTTATGGTGAAAATTGCAGCGGCAGCCTTAATACAATATCGTTGTAAATGAGTAGATCACAAACAAAAGGTCTGCTTATGCACCAATTAAGAAATCTGATTTGCATGTCATGGTGAACCCCATTCTTTATGAGTGCAAAAAAACGTTTCTTGAATACAAACATTAGTGAAACACCAAAATTATTTTGCGTATAACTCATCAAGAAATGATTTTCATAACACTTAACTCCATCATGTCTAACATGATGGAGTGCACCAAAATGATCAAATCCTTTTAAAAACTTTGATCCCACATAAACGTGACACTTGCCTATCTAGCAAGTGTATGTTGTGTTTTTAGGCTTTTGACAATGATAGTTACATTGAATTATATTGAGTCTTAAGCAGATGATTACTATATAATACATCAAAAATAAGCTATCCAAAAATCTTACATGAGGGATTAAAAATACAACAAAAACATATTGTTTGCCATTTGATTTCCATCTNCATCAAGAAATGATTTTCATAACACTTAACTCCATCATGTCTAACATGATGGAGTGCACCAAAATGATCAAATCCTTTTAAAAACTTTGATCCCACATAAACGTGACACTTGCCTATCTAGCAAGTGTATGTTGTGTTTTTAGGCTTTTGACAATGATAGTTACATTGAATTATATTGAGTCTTAAGCAGATGATTACTATATAATACATCAAAAATAAGCTATCCAAAAATCTTACATGAGGGATTAAAAATACAACAAAAACATATTGTTTGCCATTTGATTTCCATCTCTTTATGTTCCCTCTATTCTAGGAAGTAGTTGATGATAAATATCTATTTAAAATTAATCTCCATTTCACGATGAAAAACAAATGAATAAAACAAACATTGATTTTACGTGGTCAATATTCTCTTCGTATGTGTCTCAACATAAAAGATTTTATCAGTTTCTTAATGATTATTCATAATGAATGGGCCATGAATAATGTCTGCAAGGTTTCCCACAATCAAAGGATTACCAAAACAATGCAATTCACGCAGAGAAGATTTTTTTTCCGATTCTATTGAAATCATGTTTTAATACTAATGACAATCATTTGTGGCTAAACTTCACTCGCTTGACCTTTCTTACATCAACATTTCCTTTCATTTAAAAATCCAAACATTTTGCACAAAAAATGATTTTTTTTATTTATTGACTTTTTCTACTTTGCACGCATTTGTGTCTTTCTCAAAAACATTATGTCAACTAATTCTGCAAAACTATTTCAGAAACGACTAAAGAAAACAAATCAGTGTCATTGACATATTTTAAACACATAATTTAATTGAAATATTGCCATAAAGAACATAAGTCATATCAACACAAATCACTTAAAGGTTTGAATAAAAGAATGGTGATGATGATATTCTTAAGCATATTAGTCTAACACAATTCAAAAGAGAATGCTTGAATGTTTCATTAAAAACTCAATGTCACTTAAAATTCATTAGTTCTTTTCTTCTAAGATCGAGAGTTTTCCTTAAAGATGGGTGTAAGCAACACAATTTTGATTTGCACCTAAGAATCAATAAATGGCCAAATCATCTTTAAGTGGAAATTTCATATTCATAAAGGCAAATGGAAGACATACATCACATCACAATCTCAAAAAAATTTACAATCTTGATATCTTGACGACTCCTCAAGGCTCACTCTCACTTGTGGATCAATTGAGAGGAATCTGTTTCATTGCATAATGTGTGGGACACAAACATGATTTTGATGCAATTCAAGCCCATAATTTGACGTTTGAAGCCCCCTCACTCTATCCACCTACAAATATTTGAATTCTTTCATTCTATGCCACTATATCTATTGAAAAGGCATCATGCACTACGCTTATTCTACTGTTATTAAAAGCAAGCCCCCATCCAATTCTTCCCCGACCAAAGGCACATTAATGGGATTCACTCCAACATACCACCACAAGGAGCATTTGGTCCATGTATAGGTGGACACCAAAATATTTTCTTAGCGACCACCTATTGGACCTGACCACAACAAAGATCAATGTTGACGAATGTTCCTCAATGCAAAGATACTCTATGCCTTTGTTTTATCCACAATCACCACAAAAGCACCAAGTGCAACAAACTAGTTAACAAAATGAATCTCCCTCTAAAGAGATTACAAAGGGACACAACACAATCATCATCGGTGTTGTGTGGTCATAGCAAAACAATTATAACATAGTTACATTTCTACACATTCCTTAGTACGGCCCTAAAGGCACCAACATCTTTGATGACCTCAATCACTCCAAAATGGAAAAATGATGCATCAACAATAAAAATCAACCCAGTGAAAATTGGAAAGCTCGTGCCGTCATTGCACATAAAACCGCTATAGGGCCCAAATATCTTTCATAACAACGACCTATGTTTTTCTCAACCAATCTTTGAAGACATCAAAGCAAGGCATGAATGTGACACTTCCCTAAACAAATTCCAGATTCAAGAGATCGTCATAGACCATGTAAAGGACTCTTCTCTTGTAGACTTCCAAGGGTCTTCATATTCACACATGGAGGTTGATTGTTTCCTTAAGTGTTTGATAGTATCCATTTTAAAAATTCATGAAGGATTTATTGGTGAATACAAGAAAGTGAAATCATTATTATCCACATGCACACCATAAAAAACACAATCAAGTGTACAAATGCGACCGTAAAAAGCATTTGTGACACTAGAACCCTCAATTTTGTTGTTTTGTGAAGAATGAAAGATCACATGCTCTGCATAAAAGTAATGTTCATAAACAAACAAGTAATCTCTAGCCCACTAAACCGATTACTCCCTTTGCAATAGGAGGTTCGTCATGGGACATGACACCTACTTCGAACCAATATGCTTTTTTTCTTATAACAAAACTTTGATATAGGAATGTATTCCACCCATTAGGTAATTACACTGATGAGGAAAAACAAGAAAAGGTATCAAAGCAAAAATTGTTCCTCTTGATTGACATGTGAGGACAGGAATGGATGCAAGAAATGCATGCGGAGTTCCATCTACCTATCCAAAAATGAAAATTTTCTACATCACACCACGATTCACTTCCAAGGACTAACCTCATAATGGCAAGCTCTTGTAGCCAATTCATGCAATTCTAGTCGAATCATGGAAGCGATGTCTTGTAAAGGAGTTGTTTTATCAAGAAAATCATGAACTTTTGATGAAAAAGAAAAGAAAGGCTCCTTGTATAATGTATGTTAAAAGCATGGCAAAAGCTACTACAAGAACTTAACTTGGTGGTGTTGCATGGCATAAATCAACATAAAACCCTTAATTCTACTGAGAGAGAGAGAGAGAGAGAGAGAGAGAAAGACAGAGAGAGAGAGAGAGAGAGAGAGAGACTGAAATGGATACAGAGGGATAGACAGAGAGAGAGAGAGAGAGAGAGAGAGAGAGAGAGAGAGAGAGAGAGAGAGAGAGAGAGAGAGACAACAATTGTTACTCCAGTATTTGATTCTTACATGCCAAAAACTGAAGTTCGTGATTAAGATGAAGAGGTGAAGCTAAGGTGGATGATCAACGTTTTCTAAAGATAATGAGCTAGATCTATACTTATTCCAATAGATCCCAAATTTCATGAATCTTTTGGTATTCTATTATGGTTTTTTCATGTTCAAACAACATTGGTATACGTTCAGTCACTTACATAAGAAATTTTCTATACCTTATCTTACTACATCCAAAACTAAAATGTAATTTTGCACAATAATCCAAAGCATGCTTCATTTTTTGCCCATAAGAATGTAATTAGGGTAAAAGCATAATGAAATGGTCATGTTCGAAGGTGAAAGGGTTTTTTTCATAGCCAAGACACCCTAGCATCCAGCCTTCTATGTTATACACTTACACTATTCACAAACATTATTCACACTTATTATTATCACAACAAATAAAGATGAATTGTATGGCCCATCTTGGTCACCTCAGAAAACGTCTCATTAGACTAAGAAAGTTTTACTATCTCGTATCATCACATTGAAGGATCATACTCTGTCTGTTTTTCTATAAGGAAATAAGAATAAGGCACCCTCAAAGTCATTTTGCATTACATACCGTCGTGTCACTTAAATTTGCCAAGATTTTTTATGGCGTTTTTGTGATTCTTATATTCACCCAAAACCGGGTCCTTTTGAGTTTCCATTGCGGTCGCCCAAACTTGGGAGCAAAAACAAATTCAATACTCATATTCGCCCATCGGTCTACTCAGGCTACTTGGCATTGCGCATCTCGTAGTTCAATGTTTGATTGTCTGAGTTGTGGGTTAGCGAGCAACTCTTCGATGACCCGAGAAGCAATGCAGCACGCCCTCCTATGTCACACCTTCCAACTGAAAGATCAGTCGAGTGCAACCGTTAGCAACTCGTCCTCACCTCCCTAGCACCATGAAGACTCTACTCGATTTCCGCATGAAGAGACTTTCTGCTGAGGAGGCTCCCGTAGAACGTGCTCGCCACTTTGACCTGCACAAGGTGAAACACCCTTCTCCATACAAGCTACCCCCCAAGCGTCGTCTAGGACGCCCACCGAAGAAGACTCAACTCGTCACGCTTGCCCTTGTGGAGGATGCAAGCATCCCGCCAACGGCCAGCATGACAAGACGTATGCGTCTCATGTACGTAGCCCCGACCACGGCCGTCGTGACAAGGGATGGCGGACGACCTGAAGATGGGTCCCAGGTTGAAGCTGATGTGCCAGCTCTTTCAAGTGCACCAAACGGCGAACGCACCGCCACACATGGCGAGTACGTGAACTAGCTAGGACTCAGCCACCTTCCACAAATCCACGGCGCAATCGTGGCTAGTGGAACCGCCTACGATGCCGTGAAGCTGTTCAGAAAGCTCTATCGCGAGGGCGGCGGTCGGTGCGTGTACGACCAACTCAACCCGTCAACGGTTTGTGGTTAGTACAAACCGTCATCTTGCGTGGTGCTTGAGAAGTTTCGTGCTTTTTTACCACACACCGAGGACATAAAAATCCAAGGTCCAACATCCACACGCACGCATGGCAACCGTGGTCGGCAGTCGTTTCTTGATCGCCATGAAGGTTTTGAGGACCACATCCGTGAAACGATCAATGACATGCGCCAGGCAGGTACAATCAACAACAGCACCAAGATGCGCGGCGTCCTCCAAGGCTTGACGGCGTTGAAATTCCCTGAAGAACTGCTCGCCAATGGCGGGCACATGACGTTCTCCCGAGCATGGATCCTGCGGTTCTTGCAAGAGCGGATGAGGTGGTCCTATCGTTGTGGCACAACAGTGGCACAAAAGCTTCTCTCCAGTTGGGAAGAGCAAGTGCTCGCCATGCACAAGCGTGTGGCGGCACTCATGCTCATGAACAGCGTTGACCCCGCATTTGTCGTCAACGGAGACCACACGGGGATCTCCGTTGTCCCGACTGGTGAGTCTGCTTTTTGTCCGCATCGTCATCGTCTACACCAACCCCCCCCCCACCGCATCCCGTCTAAGTCCTCGTTGTGGGATGTGCAGGAGACCGCACGTACGCCCCCGTGAAGTCCACAAAGGTGGCCATTGCCGCGCTTGACGACAAGTGCCAAATGACCGCCTTGGTTTCATCCACCATGCCCGGTGATGTGCTTCCTTTGCGGCTCATCTACGTCAGCAAAACGGACAGGTGCCACCCGGACAACGCCAACGCGCGTCAGGTTGTCGGAGACCACCACTTCGTGTTCACGCATACGGCCAACCATTGGGCCAATGCCAACACAACGAGGGATTGGATCACCCATGTGATCAATCCATGGTACAAGCGCAAATACAAGGCACATAAAAAGGTCGTCAGCAAGCAGAAACTCATTTTGCTTGTCGACGCGTGGCGCCCTCACACATCGGCCGAGTTTAAGGATTTTTTGAAGAATAACTACCCATTCATCAAGCTCCTCTTCATCCGGGCAGGTTGCACATCCAAGGCCGAACCTGCAGAAGTGGGCCTTCAGCGTCCACTCAAGGCCGCCATCTCCACAGCATTCCATGAATGGCACGCCAAGAGGTCCGCCAAAGCCTTGCCGACGACAACAGTGGCAAGGTGGACTTGGGCCTTGCAAAGATGCAAAACCTAGGGCTACCGTGGGTGTTGCAATCTTGGCTTCGGCTAAAGGGTGACATGATGCTGGTTTGCCATGCATGGGACAGGCGCAAGTTTGCTCGTTGTATGGACCCCTCCTTCTGCGAAGCTACGGCGGAGGAAGTAGTCGCTTCAGGTAGCAAACTTTTCAGTAGCACAGTACAGCCAAAGGCTGAGGAATCATCACACCTGCGTGACGTGCAAGTTCCTTTATTTCATGTGTGTGGTGTTCGATCCAAAGATCTGAATTTCCATATTGCATTTTCTCACAAAGTTGTTGCAAATAGCGGCCACTATCATGACCGGTCTGAGAGTTATTCTAGTGATAAGAAAAGGCAAAAGTGCACAACTTCACTTGTAATTTTGATTGTGATACGCCCAAACTTGAATGAATCAATATGAGAACACATGGGTGAATTCAAATAAACTTTTTTGGCAAATGTAAGTGACACCACGGTACTTTAACATAATTCTTTTACTAACATTTTTCTTTCACATTCAAATGAAAAACAATTATTTCATGCATTTAACCATTCTACTTATAGTCAAACATCTTTTCAAATCAGACATCTTGTTCAAAACAACAATTCACAAATGAAACGTATTTCAAAATCAAGGAAATGAAATGGTTTTCAATACATTCATGTGTAGAATAACTATTCTACCTTTTCTCAAATGTGAATGTTTCAAAAGGAGACAAAACACTAGTGCTATTATGTTGTATTCGACAGTCAACACCAAGATTTGGTGAACCTTTTAGCTTTTCAATGGTTATGGAAGAATGATCCTACTTAAAATCATCATTCCTGTATTGAAATTCATTAGAATCTTACAACTACATACATAAAAATCTAAGCTTTTAACACCATTCTTGTATACTTAAGCCAAATGTGAAATGGGTTTCCTGTCATCAACAATTTTTCTTTACAGATACTTATCTTTATATTCAGTGTTTCATATAGAACAACTTGTTTCAGGACAAGAAACAATGCTTAAATCAAACAGTCTTTATCGTTTGATAACAATTTGTGATGCATGTCTTCGTTAACCGTCAATTATGGTGTTTAAGAAGTATTATTTTAGATTTTGGACTAATCAGCAATTTAAAAACCTCAAAATTGAAATCACATGTACAAAATAGAAATCATTCATGATGCTACGAGCTTGAGCAACAACAAGCTCACATTCTCAACAAACCAGCAAGAGAGTGGATACATACCTGTCTATATGATGAGACTTCTTCTTATATGTTGTTTGATGTTTGTTAATGTATACAAAACTAGTTATGTGGAATCATCAATTAACCAAATGATTCAAGAAAACACACAATACCTCATCAAACTAATAACTATTGGTAAAATCATTTCATCTCCATATCGTCAAGTTGCAATTTGGCCTCACCAAAGCCATCCTCAAGTTGAGCTCAACTATCTAGCCTATCCTCATCTTGGTATTCAAAGTGATAAAGTCAAAATGTATTCAACACAACAAAAAACCAAAACCGAAAAACCCAAAAAACAAAACATGTATTTGCTATGTAATCATAAATGTTGTTCATGCATTGTTTAGCAAAACATACTTATGGCGCTTTCCACAAAATCAAAGAATTCTCGGCTATGAATCCATGGCGTTATTCATGATGTGTTTACTGTATTTGTATGCTTATACCCATATGCTTGTGCAGATCTCAACAATGGGTTTAATTATTTCAATAATGATGTTTAAATTCATCGTTGTTATGATAAATGGCAATGGTTATTTCTACATATGATGATTTTTTCACCATGAATGCATGATATTGCACACGATATCCATTCAAAAAACATTATTGAGTTCGATCATTCCAATCCAATACGTGTGTTGCATTCATCTTCTATGATGATCCTTNTACTGTATTTGTATGCTTATACCCATATGCTTGTGCAGATCTCAACAATGGGTTTAATTATTTCAATAATGATGTTTAAATTCATCGTTGTTATGATAAATGGCAATGGTTATTTCTACATATGATGATTTTTTCACCATGAATGCATGATATTGCACACGATATCCATTCAAAAAACATTATTGAGTTCGATCATTCCAATCCAATACGTGTGTTGCATTCATCTTCTATGATGATCCTTTATGTGTCGACCATGCTCGAAGCCTGTTTGTTTTTAAACAAAAGAAATCATTTACATGGAGAAAAAACTTCTTCTTATACAATTGTTTAGAGGTACTTACCCCCAAGCATGACAAAGAATCAACTCAATCATTGTAAACATGCATGAGAAACATTTATTTTATCTTGAAATTCTTACTTGCATCTAGTTACACCATGTGATTATGTTCATTATGAAATTCTATTTGATGATTAAACATCATAAAACATCGTCAAATTTGTTTCTCTGGTAACAACATCTTTTGTGTTCATGGTAGTTGTGGACAGCAATGTAACCTTATGGTTTACTTGAGATGGTTTTTCTAACATGCATGGGACCATCATTACATACACCTTAAGTGTTGTCTGTCTGAATCTATCCCCATGTGGATTGCACACAAGCAAAGTGCCATAATCCATGAAGGCAATTTCGATTGTCACAAACCATGGCACGATTTATGGGAAACTTATTCAGTCACATCACATTTATGATCTTGACCGTTGTAAGCAAATAATAAGCTTTACTTCAAGATTTTATCTACTTGAAGAACCAAGCCATGAAACCACTCAAACTTGTGAGCTTGGCAAGTATGGAGGAGAGTAGGGGGGGAGGAGAGGGGAGGAATGGAAAGAACAAGATGAGATCAAATGATTTGGTCTATAGGGGTTTGATAAGGAGTAAATCAAGTGTATGAGGGAGTTTATGAGCGCTTCAACCGGTAGTGGGGATACTCGTGGCACCCATTGGTTGAAGATGCCTTTCAACTTTTCTCAAGGGTTGATATTGTCGTATACGAGGAGGATATCAAGGGTGGAGATCGTAAAGGAACACAGTGGGGGGAACGTATGGGTACTTGTAAATCTCGATGTTTGGGGAGCTCTTTTGGTAGATAAGAACAAGTGGTGCTCTCATTGGTGGAGTACATGGTTGGATTTAACCAGGTGCAATAGAAGGAGGATTGGATGGACAAAGATAGAAAGTCAATGCAAGAAGTTTGTTACTATTTTGTATTCAACCGGCACTGTGCAGTTGATTAACTAATTTTATTGATCTAGTTTTTATATTTTCTTCATTCAATGTTGGATTGGATCCAATTCTAATTTAAGAGGAATAAATGAATGGCAGTTACGATAATGAAGCATAGAAGTTTCTATCAGGAATGAGAACTTTAGATGCTTGTAATTTCAATAAGGGATGATAAGGCTACGGCATTAATGGTGGTGGTTGAAGTGGTGATGGTTGTGTTTATGCTAGGGAGAATGGGCAAGTGTATCTGGAAATACACCATTAAGGAAACAAATTAATACTTAAACATACTCTTGTAAAATGTCGTTTCATATCAAACATGAGATTATCGTGGTGATAATTGATGTCCATTGATTAAAATACATCTTTCATTTATTCTGTTTTTTGTTAATTTTCTCCATGTATTTATGTATGTTATCCCATTCATACTTTTCTTTGTGTAAAGAAACTCGTTGACTTAAGTTGTTTGCAATAACCACATCAGTTGTATAATCCTTTCCTTATGACTGGAGACTCACATGGTCAGTACATAACATTATTCTTAATAAAATGAATTTGAAAATGTATTTTGATCAGTAAATGAAAATTTTTGGCTTTGATTTCAAAGCATTGTGGTTTTTCTTAAAAAACGTGTCTCTCACCATTCATTTACATGACATGGTTTTCAAACAAAGGTTCAGTTTTTAATTTTCATGTCATCATTAAATATCATCATACGAGGTTTTGCAAGCTTATGAATCCTCGTACATTGTTAGAAATGTCTAACATTGGATGTGTGTAATGCATGACAGTTTTTATTGTTTTGTGTCTGACTAAAAAATCCATGACTCACATGTTTGTCCACATATAGAAGATAATCCGAAATAAGGCTATGGCTTATTTATGATAAGCTGATAAGGTGATGATAACATTGAAGAGGTTGAAATTTCCGTTTTTTCTTTGATTAGTCCAAATGGTGGTCACATAAGGTGAGAGTGTGCGAACACACGTCAATTCAACTAAAAATTTAATAAATTCATAGATCAAATGAAATCATTCCATGAATGAATATTTTTTTGATTAAATTAGAGGGTATGTTTGGCGTGTAACGTTTCTTGGCACCTATTCTTCTGACCATGGCTTTATCTTTGTAACTTTTTAAGGAAATCTTGGGTGTATATTAACATCGATTTATAATGATAATCAAATGTTTAAATGGTAAAAATTTTCAATAGATCGTTGGGTATTTGTTGATGGAAACATTTTTTGTGGTTCTCTTCTGAGTTTTACTTTATGATGTTGACCCACGTTAGGCTTCCGGTGTGGACGGGAAGGCCGACGTGGGTTTTTCATTTTATTCAAATTTTGTTTTGTTGACTGGATGATTTAAGTGGTGGATTATATGCTGTGATTTGAAACCCATTTCATGTGTCAAGCTGACCTTAGGTAGTATGGTTAAGATGAATTCAAGTTTTCAAGCATTGCATGACTTTTTCATGTCAAAGATCCGTGTTCATCCAATTAATAAAATGAATTAAGACCAAATCTACCAGCAGGTTTCATGGCACTGTGCTTAAAGTTCCATTCACTGGGTCGGTTGGGTTATCTAGCTTTGTGGCATGTTCTTGTTCTGAGTAATGAGTGTCTATACATGTTTGAGGGGCTGCGATGTCCTCATTTCATACATATGATGCATCCTGTTGTTTATTGCTCGGTGCAGTGTCGATTGGGCTAGCTCGACCGCTTTTTTAGCCCAGTGCTGGTGACAGCACGCGCTGCGCAGACGATCCTCGCGTTCCAGGAGCCGGATACCATGGGAGCCAGTACTCTATCGAACCGCGCTAGGCAGCCGCTGGTGTTGTGGAAACAGTGGATCGCAGAGGCTCCCTGCCTTCTTGTGAAGAACAGACGGGTCAGCCCTCGTGCTGTCGTTTAGATTGTAGCTCGTCGTGTCGGTTTTCTTCAGGCTCTATCGATCATGAGAACTCGATTCAATGGACGTCTCAAGGAATATCTCGATGGTGCTCGTGAATGAGGCGTGGATTGTGAATCTGTGAATCGTGAGATATGCGGCCTCGCATTCGTTTTTATTATTTAAAGAGAGATGGAGGGTGAACGATAATGCGAAACATATAGACAAATGGAAGTCCTCGGCGGGGCACTCTTTGCCGTCCGTTTCGCTTACTTCGTCGTGGACATCGACACTGGTATTCCTACCTGCTGCATGTGAATGCAGGCCTCAAAGTTCCCAGCTTTACGCGCATTTTCCGTACAGATCTTTCATGATATCACGACCAACCTACATGCGGTGGCTGGAGCAACAGGTTCACCAGGTGCTCAGAGCACTGGTCACATAAACCTTGCCATCCTATGAGAGGCATCGAGCTTACGGTGGGGGCGGTGCGCCGAACCTTTGCCGCAGGCGGAGCTCCTCACACTGTCAACTTCGACATCCACAAAATCTCATGGAGGGTGAACAAGAGTATTTGGCCTCATTCTGTTTTCTTTAATGGTTCCCTGTGATCAACGAAGGTTAACACATACATCAGAATAAAAGCAAATATCCGGAATGAGGAGTACCTTCTCATAAGTATCATGAGTAGAAAAAAAACATAATAATTCATAATATTTTAAAATATCAGAAAGAAACTCGGGATAAAAATAATTGCATGATGGTCGTTTACTCCCCCCCCCCTTTCAAACATTGATTTTCCTTAAAAAACAATAGATAAACTTTTTGTTGTCTTGAAATTGTATGTAATGTAATTTTTTCACACATTCACGTCCATTCATGGACACATGGTGTGTATGACTTTGGCGACAACAACTAGACTGAATTAACGTTGGCACGCGTGTGATTCACCGTCATTTTTATGCCCGTTCCCACTGTCTATCAAATTATATATTGTTTTAACGTGTTTCTTTCTTCCAAAAATCACATGAAGTTACTGGAGTGTAATTGTCAAGGTTTTACTTTTTGGTGTCAGATCGCTCTACGCGGCTGCGTGCATCATGCAGTGGGAAATTCGTTCCTGATTTTCCCACTTCTTCCATATGTTTTCCGTTTATATTCCCTTGTGTTCTTTGAGCAAGAGGTGTGAGCGACGAGAGTGTGGGCGATCCCCACACTACATGCGCCATGGGTCAAAACTCATGGCACTTGAAAGCTTGTATGTACAGGATTTGGGATATATGAGGGAGGGGGTGGAGTTTAAGACACACCGGTGAGCGTTACTCCTGGATTTCACCGAGCTCACACCACTGCCACAAAGTCGAGCCCAACCTTCACGTGAATACCAAGGGCCGCTGCTTACCCTGGCACATAATAAACATTTTCATGTAGGCCTCCGAGGAACATCGCCCCGTCATTAAATCATAGCGCCTCTACAAACTCCAAACAAACTTGGAAACAGCCTCGGCATCCTAAAGCCTCTGAGGGCCAATGCTCACCAGGATACAACGAAGTGTACAAATCATCTGGGACAATGATTAGGAGGCCATGGGCCTACTCTTGAGTGTGAGTTGTCATTGGCAAGTAGTATGTGCTTTTTCACGAACAAATAACCCACCTATGTGGAGTGGTCCAGCGCAGTCACCATACTCAACATCCCATACATGTGTGAGGTGATGTACATGTCAAAAGGGACAAGGGGGCATTCGGGTGTGATGCTCCACCACCTAGCAAAAAACATTGGAACCTTCCCATGCCACATAGCCACATAATCCACGTGCCACAGCAAACCAACTGCAAACACAACGCTAGAGCAATGAGCACACATAAACCAGGGCCATGGAGACACGCACGAAGAACAACGTGAACACCCCACTTGCACTCATTTTGACTGCATGCCTTCATGAGGAAATCAGCTTGTCGTGACCATATGTCTATTCAAACAACTGGAACAATGACGAGGACAATGTGTTTGCAACCAAAGCGATGGGTGTGACTGATGCATGGTACTTGGGAGTGGCTCTTGTCCTTCGGCTGTCACAATGTAATGGAATGCAACAAATGGGAACGCACGGCCACGACAACGGGTGACACAGCCAGGCAGCCTCACACTAACCCATGCCAAGTGCAACAAACCCAGCCTCACCAAAGCTCCTTGTATGGGATCCTTGTTTGCCACTTTTTTAGGAGATGCCCGCACATCCAATCAAGAAGACTTAGGTTGAACAATCACAAGCGTCAAAGTCATGAGCCAAGTCACTGTCAGTAAAGCCATCACAAATGACGGAGGGATATCATACGAAACACAGACATGTGCGTGAAGCAAACAACATGTTTCTCACCACATGCAACACACCCTTGGGATGGTGCTAACTGAGGCATTGAGGGAATGT
>SZWC01030307.1:8268-18387 GCA_023375785.1 Penium margaritaceum | reverse complement strand
AGTCACAGAAACCAAAGCCGGGTCACAGAAACCAATGGCGGGTCACAAGAACCGAAAACGATCCCATAAACCAAAGTCGGGTCACAGAAACCAACGCCGAGTCACAGAAAGCAAAGCTGGGTCACAGAAACCAAAGCCGGATCACACAAACCAAAGCCGGGTCACAGAAACCAAAGCCGGATCACAGAAACCAAAGCCGGGTCATAGAAACCAAAGACGGGTCACATAAGCCAAAGCCGGGTCAAAGAAACCAAAGCTGGGTAAACCAAAAACGGTACACAGAAACCAAAGCTGGGCCAAAGAAACCTCAGCAGGGTCAGATAAACCAAAGCCGGGTCACAGAAACCAAAGCCGGGTCACAAAAACCAAAGCCAGGTCACAGAAACCAAAGCCGGGTCAGAGAAACCAAAGCCGGGTCACAGAAACCAAAGCCGGGTCACAGAAACCAAAACCGGGTCACAGAAACCAAAGCCGGGTCACAGACACCAAAGCCGGGTCACAGAAACCAAAGCCGGGTCACAGAAACCAAAGCCGAGTCACAGAAACCAAAGCCGGGTCACAGAAATCAAAGCCGGGTCACAGAAACCAAAACCGGGTCACAGAAACCAAAGCCGGGTCACAGAAACCAAAGCCGGGTCACACAAACCAAAGCCGGGTCACAGAAACCAAAGCCGGATCACAGAAACCAAAGTCGGGTCACAGAAATCAAAGTCGGGTCACAAAAACCAAAGCTGGGTCACAGAAACCAAAGCCGGGTCACACAAAGACGGGTCACAGAAGCCAAAGCCGGGTCACACAAACGAAAGCCGGGTCACAAAAACCAAAGCCGGGTCACAAAAACCAAAGCCGGTGTCAGAAAACGGCCCCCGGTTGGAGGCAGTTCCAACGTGCCCCGACGGGTCTGCTTGGAGTTCATGGCTTCTTTTGTGCTGGTGGTTCTGAGTCCAAGCGTGAGCTTTCTGGTCGCCTCACGCTATGTTTCTGAGAGTTGAAGGCATTTGCGAGACAGTCACTTTTGCGAAGGGAAGAACGCGATTTTGCATTAGTTTTTTGAACATGGACATCATCTGAACATTTTTAGGGCTAGTCATGAGCTCTCCAACGCACCAAACCGTGCGCGATTTGGATAACCGTAGCTCCCGCTACGTCAGTCGAAGCGCAGCATCCCAAACCAGCCGCTCACTCGGCGGCGCGCACCACGTCGCCCGCCGAGGCGCCTTCACACATCAAGGACCCATCAAAACGCCATTCCGGAGGCGCAGATGTCCCTACGTGTAGTGGCGGCGCCCCTAGCACCTTTGGGGTCTGTTTGGATGAGTTAATCATCGACTTTGGTGATGGGGATTGATGTGGGTCGAAACCTGTTCGCGGACCTCCAGTCAGAATTTTGACGAAGTCCCCGAGTAACAAACTGTACTACTGAGTTTCGGACTCTGAGCCAGGATTTTGGCTAAGTCCCTCAGTAACAAACTGCACTCCTGAAATCCGGCGGATCATCCACCGGACGCCTCGGCAGACCTTCCAGAGCAAAATCCCCAGATGGCATTTTGTTACTCGTTCCGGTCGATAATTCACCGGAAGTCGAACCGCGGCCGGCTCCCAGAACCACCGCGCACACCCCAACTTTGGAAGCCCATATCTCCCTCGTTACTAGTTCGATTCCGGTGAAACAACTTCCACCGGATTCAGCAACTCGTCCACTTTCAGGGGCAATCCTCCATTTTAGGATCCGAGCAATCCTCAAGTCGCCAGATCCGTCGAAGAGGAATTTCCTCTCTCTGGCGGCTCGTCGGCGCCTCCCGGCGCCGCACTTGGGCATGCAGAGGGGCAAATCTTCAACATTCTCCCCCTTGCACCTGCCATGCCCGCTGCTCCTGCCTGCTCTCACTCATCTTCCGCTGCGCCCTCCAGCCCATCATAGCTAGTCATCCCAAGTCCGGCCACGCTCAATGCGTGCCGGTCCACGGGTTGCGCTTTGGTCAAGCAATCCGCAAGCATGTTGTGCGTGCTGCAGTGTTGCAGCACCACCTGCCCCTTTTCAACCATGTCCCGTGCGTAATGATAACGCACGTCAATGTGCTTCGTCCTCCTGTGCTGCATCGGGTTGTTGGTCAGCGAGATTGAGCCGGTGTTGTCCTCTTGCACCACTGTAGGCTCCTGCTGCGGCACGCCTAGCTCCCCCAGCAACCTGCGGAGCCACACCGCCTCCTTGACCGCCTCAGACAGCGCGATGTACTCCGCTTCCATTGTGGAGGTGGTGACACAGTCTTGCTTTCTGCTGCACCACGAGACCGCTGCACCAGCGAGGAAGAACACGTAGCCGGATGTGGACTTCCGCTTGTCCACAACACCAGCGTAGTTTGCATCAGTGTAGCAGACCAGACGCAAAGGGTCCGCCCGCCTCTTGCCGTCGAACCTCAAGCACGCATGCCGCGTCGCTTGCAGGTAGCGGAGGATGCGCTTGACCGCCTGCCAGTGTAGTGGCCCTGGATCGGCCACGTACCTGCTCACTTGGCCCACCCCGTAGGCCAGGTCTGGTCAAGTCGCCACCATGGCGTACATGAGGCTGCCCACCGCCGATTGGTAGGGCACCCCTGCCATATCCTCCCGCTCTTCTTTTGTCTGCGGCGCCATTGCCGCACTCAGTTCACAGGTCGTGGAGACTGGACTGCCAACTGGTTTGCAGTCCTCCATGCCGTACCGCTTCAGCACCTCGACCACGTATTTGGCCTACCCCAGTTCAAGCGTGCGCGCCCTCCGGTTCCGCGTAATGCTCACCCCGAGGTAGTACTCCAGCTCCCCCATGTCCGACATCTGGAATCTGCTGCTCATCTGCTCTTTCAGCTGTTGTAGGCTCGGCAAATCCGTCGAGCACACAATCAGGTCATCCACATAGAGTGCGACGATCTGATGGAGCTGTTTGTCGCACCGCACGTACACGCTGTGATCCGCCATACAGCGCTTGAAGCCGAGTTGTGCCATGAAGCTGTCCATCTGTTGGTACCAGCATCTGGGCGATTGTTTTAGCCCGTACAAGGACTTCCGCAGCTTGCACACCTTGCCCTCCGGCGCCTCCACCTCCTCCGGCACCTCCATGTAGATCTCTTTGTCTATGATGCCATTGAGGAAGGCCGTCTTTACGTCCATTTGGTGGAGCTCCATGTCCTTCGCGGCCGCCACCGCAAGGATCGTCCGGATGCTTGTGAACTTGGAAACGGGAGCAAATGTCTCATTGTAGTGCTCCCCCTTACGGTGTGCGTAACCTTTCGCCACCAGCCGCGCCTTGTACTTGTCAACCACACCTTCCTTTGTGAACTTGGTCTTGAAGACCCACTTTGAGCCGATGACCTTGGCATCTTTCGGCCTGTCAACCAGCTCCCACGTATCATTTTCCGTGATGGACGCCAGCTCAGATTTGATGGCTGCATCCCATTGATCCCTTCGGGCCGTCCAAGCGCCTCTCGCACGGTAGTCGGCTCCGTTGATGCAGCCAACATGCACCGCGTCATGCCAATCCATCGACCAGTGCTTGCGTCAAAGCGCTTCCCCGCTTTTCGCTGCCTCCCGCTGCGGTGCGGTAGTTTTGGTGGCGCATCGTCGCTCTGCTGCGATCCCTCCGACTCAGCACGCTCCGGTGAATCATCGACGAGACGGCTCCCCGAGGATCTCTCCCGTTCCAGCGAAACATCGCCCGGACGGACGGCGCGTCCAGTGGATTTTCCACCAACGCCCGTTGCACACTCTGCCGGGAGTGCACGCCTTGGCACCCTTGGTGCCTCATCTGCCGGATCCTTCCGGTGGATGTCCTCATCAGCTTGATCGTAACCAGAGTCCTCCGCTTTGGCTGCCACCGCTGGTGCACCGTCACGCTCTGATGCCGCATCCTCAACTTCGGCGTCCGCCGGCTCCTTCTCGTAGTCAAGGAGCTGGAACCACTCCCCCGTCTTTGGGGAGTCCACCACGCCCACTTCGTTGCTGCTGACGTAACTCTGCTGCTCGTCAAACTCGACGTCTCGGCTGCGGATTACCTCTCCCTTGCGCATGTCGTAGAGCCTGTACGCTTTATGCGCGCTCTCATAGCCAAGGAAGAGATACGAACTTGCCCGCGACTCCAGCTTGCTGTCGCGCCTCTGCGCAGCCTGCACCATCGCGTGCGCCTTGCACCCGAATACTTTCAGGTGTGCCACACTTGGCTTGCACCCGCTCTAAGCCTCTTGCGGCGTCTTCCAGCCACTCTTCCCCTTCAACACTGCTGTAGGAGTGAGGTTGATGGTGTAGCTCGCCGTACGCACAGCTTCCGCCCAGAAGCTTCGCGACAATTCCGCATCCACCAACATGGTCTGTACCATGTTCAGCAGCGTCTGGTTCGCCCGCTCCGCCACGCCATTTGACTGAGGCGAATACGGTGTAGTTTGTTGCCATTTTATGCCCTGCTGCTTCATCCACCCGCTACAGCCCACGTACTCTCCGCCGTTGTCACTGCGTAGCGCTCTGACCTTTCGGCCAGTCTGCCTCTCCACCGCGGCGACATACTCCTTCAGCCGGTCCAGGACCTCGCCCTTCCGCTTCATGAAGTACACGAAGAGTTTTCTGCTGTAGTCATCAATGAAGGTGACGAAGTAACGCGCGCTGCTCTTTGATGCCGTCTTGAATGGTCCGCACACGTCGCTGTGCACGACCTCTAGCAGGTCCGAGGCGCGATTCACGTTCTCGTTAAACGGTTTGCGTCGTGCCTTGCCCAAAATGCAAGGCTCGCACTTTTTGTGCATTGCTGCATCTGTCGCCTCTTCCGCACCGTCGATGACGAGGCCGCGTACGAGCTCGCGCTTCGCCATCTCCTTCACGACTGCGGGTGAGGAATGCCCCAGTCGTCGGTGCCAGAGCTCCAGATCATCTCCCCCTCCTTTGGCCAGGTTGACGGTGCGTTTCTGCGCATCTGCTGAATCTGTCGCCGCGGGGATCACCTTGGTCTCCACCATGTAGAGGCCTCCCTCGCGCTTAGCCTCCAGCACGGTCGCGCCGCCACAGTCCTTCCGCACGACTGCCCCTCTTCTCCTGAAGAGCACCTCTTACCCCTTGTCAGTCAGGCGGCTGACACTTAGGATGTCAGCCAAGCCAGGTACGTGCTGCACGTTCTTGATCACGCGCTGCACCCGCTTCCCACCAACCACCACCTCCACGTCCACGTCTCCTTGGCCAGCCGCCGGCTCGACCTTGTCGTTCGCGACCACCATGGACTTGCTGGACTTGGTGTAGTTGATGAACCCGACCTTCTCGACCTGGGTGTGCTCCTCGGCTCCGGAGTCAAGGCATCGCCGGTTAGCCTTCTTGAGGTAGTGGTTCTGAGTGCCGTTGAGGAGCGCACTCTTGCCTTTGGCATCCTTGCCACCGGCCTTTGCCTCCTCGGTGCACTCACGGGCCCAGTGGCCCTCCTTGCCGCAGTTGCGGCACGCACCGTTCTTGGCGCTCTTCTTGCCGCCACCATGTCCGCCACCTCCCTTGCCCCCACTTCCGCCACCACGCGTTTTGGTGACGAGGGCCGATGAGGAAGACGAGGACTCCCCGCAGCTCCGTCGCTGCGCCTCATTGCGGATGTACTCTGCGACCGCGCCATAGGTGAGCTTGTCCTCTACCCATCCTCCCAAGACTGTAATGAGAGGGCTCCAACTGTCAGGAAGGGCCATGAGGAGGGCCATCGCCTGCAGCTGCGTGTCGATCTTCCACCCCACGTCATTGCACTGTGAGGCGAGCGACTCGATCTGCTGCATGGCGGTGATGACATCATCTCCCTCCTCGATTCTCACCGTCAGGAGTCGCTTCATGGCAAAGATTTTGTTCGCCAGCGACTTGGATTGATGGATGGTGCAAAGTTTTTGCCCAGCTTGCAGCCTTGGAAGTAGCCCCACTGCGACTCAGCCGTCCTGGACACCAGCAGCATGAGCGCCTCCGTGTTCTTCTTTGCGAAGGCCTCCTTCTGCGCTTCCGTCGCTGTCGCTTCGTCGAGGACTTCGGTTTCCTGCATGACCTGCAGCACACCCTTATACGCGAGGTGGATCTCGAAGTGCCACCTCCATAGCCCAAAGCCAGGACCGCCTGCATACTTCTGGATGGCCTGCGTCTCCTTCTGCGCCATTGCGCAGTCTTCAACTCCGGGACCTCAGAGTTTGACGGCGATGTCGTCCCCGACGACAATCCCGTCCGCCGCGAAAGCCGTGAGCATTGTGTAGACCGGTCAGGGCTGTGGGCCCATAACCCTTTGTCAGAAAACGGCCCCCGGTTGGAGGCAGTTCCAACGTGCCCCGACGGGTCTGCTTGGAGTTCACGGCTTCTTTTGTGCTGGTGGTTCTGAGTCCAAGCGTGAGCTTTCTGGTTGCCTCACGCTATGTTTCTGAGAGTTGAAGGCATTTGCGAGACAGTCACTTTTGCGAAGGGAAGAACGCGATTTTGCATTAGTTTTTTGAACATGGACATGATCTAAAATTTTTTAGGGCTAGTCATGAGCTCTCCAACGCACCAAACCGTGCGGGATTCGGATAACCGTAGCTCCCGCTACGTCAGTCGAAGCGCAGCACCCCAAACCAGCCGCTCACTCGGCGGCGCGCACCACGTCACCCGCCGAGGCGCCTTCACACATCAAGGACAGTGTTGACCTTGGTACCACGCTACCACGAACATCGATGCTACCTCGATACATCGATGTAGCCATAAACAGCCACCTCGATGTGACCAACCCGAGGGGGGGGGTCATTTTCACAGCCCAACACATGAGAAATGTGGGAAATCTCAGGATGATCAATTACTATGTCACTCTCAAAACACAATGTAGACCTCAATTTTTTCCCTTTTTCATGACATGTCTTTTGTAGCACTTAGTCACATTAAACTTAGGCATATTTGCATACATTGTGCACAGTGCTGCAGTGTTCACATGCACTTGGACACTTGTTATTTCTCACACAATGCACCATGAATCATTCCACAAGCAATGGCTCATTGAAAGTGAACACATGTCATGGCTGGAAAGAGAATGGTGGTCATTGATTGTAATGAAAGAAAGAAGTACAATGGAGAAGCCCTAGCAAGCAATGCTAGGCTACAGTCCTATGCCTACTTCTTTGACCGCTGGACACGCTTTGAGGCCTTTGCTGCTGCTGTTGTGCCCCCTGCACCTGAACCACGCTTGCTAGGACGGTTTCCACTAGCAGGAGCTGCACCCCCTGCATTGTCAACAGTTGATGCAGGGGTGGTGGTCACAGCTGCAGCGGCTCCGCCTGCTGCAGTAGATTCTCCCTCTGCGGCAGCAGTGGCTGAACCAGCACCCTCTTCCTCCTCCTCCTCCTCTACATCCTCCTCCACTCCTGTGCCACCCTGTCCACCAGCTGGAGCTTGCACTTTCTCCTGTTCACGGACGCGGACTGTGCGTGCATGAGGCAGGCCTGGTAGCTCACTCATGGTCCTAACACTTGCCAGCACTTCCACCACATCATCTTCCTCCCCACCTACAACCAACTGCTCCTCCTCATCCTCCCCCTCCTCATCGTCACTCTCTCCATCACTCTCGGGTTCACTCAGGAGCTCGGCCTCTTCATCCACGATCTCCCCGTCGTCCTTGCTGTCCTCCCCCTCAGCCTCGGACTCTGTTGCTGCTGTTGTAATGTCTGCTGCCGCCCTCCTTCCTGTGCGCCCGTACTGCTTCCGAAGGCGCACATTGCAGCGCACGAGGAGCTCCAAAGTGCTCACGTTGAGGCGGTTTCTCCTGGCTGTGTGTATGAGCTCATGCGTTGAAAATACACGCTCACATTCAGAAGATGAGCATGGTTGAGAGAGGACTTTGAGAGCAAGGTCTCTGAGCACAGGCAAGTAGCTCATGTGGTTGACGTGCCACTCCACAGCCGTCATCGTCCTGCACTTCACTTTGGCCACAGCAGCACAAGCTTTAGCATTCTTGCGGGGAGTGATGAGTGGGTTGGCCTCGAGCATGACCTGTCCCCTCTGGAAAGCTCCAATCTGCTGCATGATGTCATCATGCTTCTCCTCTGGCACCAAAGCNACGTTGAGGCGGTTTCTCCTGGCTGTGTGTATGAGCTCATGCGTTGAAAATACACGCTCACATTCAGAAGATGAGCATGGTTGAGAGAGGACTTTGAGAGCAAGGTCTCTGAGCACAGGCAAGTAGCTCATGTGGTTGACGTGCCACTCCACAGCCGTCATCGTCCTGCACTTCACTTTGGCCACAGCAGCACAAGCTTTAGCATTCTTGCGGGGAGTGATGAGTGGGTTGGCCTCGAGCATGACTTGTCCCCTCTGGAAAGCTCCAATCTGCTGCATGATGTCATCATGCTTCTCCTCTGGCACCAAAGCATCAACCACGGAATCCCATGCCTGCATGGTGGTTGAGCATGTTGACAAGTCATTGCCAAAATGCTCGGGGTGCAGGCGCCTTGCTGCGGCATAGAGAGGGCAAGCCATGTCCTTGGTCCACCTGTGCTCCAGCCGTCCCAGTGCAAAGTTAACCTGCGCCTGTGCCACCTTCCGGGCCTTCTTGCCTTTCCTCACACTGAGTGCCCTGATCTCCTCGGTGCAGTCCAACAGTCCCTCATAAATCTCCCCAGCCCCACCTCTTGGTCTGTCCGCAACCCTCAGCACCCGTACCAGTGGCTCAAGCAAGTCTCGCATCTGTCGTACCTGTACCCAAAAGACTTTTCTCCTCACAATGCGCCTCACCTCTCTCTTCCTAGACCTGAAGTTGGCATCCCTCTTGGAGCCAATCTGCTTCCAGCTGTCACTGTTTACCAATGTCTCCAGGTCTGTCCTCACCTCCAACAGCCGTTCCACCATGGACGAGACTGACGCAAACCTCGTGTCACACCGGTTCACCAGCACTTTACCACCTGTCCGCTCCTTCAGCCACGTGCGGGGCATTGCATTGTTGCGCCAAAAGGAGATGATTTTCTCACACCTGCCAATCAAGCTTGCCCCCCACGCACTCTTCCCAATGTCTTTCATCACAAGATCAACATTGTGGGCACAGCAGCCCTGGAAGAAGAGCTTTGGATACTTGACAGAAAGATCCTGGAAAGTACGCTTGTTCACAGACGTGTTGTCACGAATGACAGACACAACAACATCCTCACCCACAGCCTCAATGGCAGCCTCTATCATTGAGGCTGTGTGGTCTGCATCTCTGGTGAGTCCAGAGGCATCTCGGGAGAAAATGTGGACTGACCCCATGGCATTGACTGCCATGGCATTATAGATTGGCCTGACCTGTCGGTCAGACCACTCGTCCACTGCAAGACTCGTGCCATAGATGTTCCATCCCTGTTTCAACGGGGCATCTAGCGCTTCTAGCTCACTATCAAGCCTCGGGAGCAGCTCCTTCACCACAGTTGTCCTACTTGGAAGCCGGAAACTGGAAGTGGTTTTCTTGCCGTTCTTGATCACTTCAAGCAAGACAGGCTCCCGACAGAAAGAAATGGGAGAAGCACGAATAGCCATGAGCTTAACAACAGAGAGCTGACACCTGTCATTGTCAGCCTTGGCCGTGTGCTCNCTGAAAGATGCTGCCTTTGCGACATCAAAAAGAAGGACCTCACCCTCAAGACGGGTACTGCCGGGCGTGCGGTTCTGTGCAGTTCCCTTGTCCCTCCCTGCCCGCCCACCACCCTCCTCATCCTCACTGTCAGTCTCAATGTGCATGCCTCCAAGAGCAGCCTGCTGGTCCCTCTCACGCTGCTCCCAAAGCTTCACCCACTGCACAGCTTTGTCCTTGGTCCCCCACTCCTCACCCTCACCCTTGTATAGTTTCACACTATAAGGCTGCCATCCCGGAGGAGGAGGAGGGTGAAGTTCAAGCCCAAGAACGTCCCTGCACGTCGGTGGAGGGTGTGGGCATGTCTTGATGTTCTTGTTCTCCTCACCGAAATGGCCACGGATGCGATCGCACGTCCCGGAAACCTCCTTCGCACAGGCACCACACTTGAAGCCCGCTTTCTTGGCTGCCGTCGGCCACTTCTCAATGTGCTTTGACAGCTCCTTTGTCAAGTAGTCACCGGTCAGGGGGCGTTTTTTGGGCGGGTTCCACTTGGAAGCGTCAAACTGGGAGGATGCAGCCGGCGA
>SZWC01030305.1:2685-13235 GCA_023375785.1 Penium margaritaceum | reverse complement strand
GGCGCGAGGACGAGGAGGTGTGAGAGCCGCTCCGCGGCTGATGGGCCGGCGAGCGAGGCAGACCGGCTTTCCCCCGCGACGGGGCGTATAGTCGCTAGACCTCTCGGATGAGTAGGACGGCGCAACCGGGGAGTATGTTTGAACACAACCTCCTTGACCAGACCTGGCTCTGGACGGCGTACCGCAAGTTGCAGCAGCAGCTGCCACTCCGCTTTCAGTCGCGCGATGCGGGCGATGGAGCTGGAGCTGTTTTGTGCACTCAGCCGCAGGATGGTGCGGAAGACGACGTCAGAAGAAGCTGAACTGACGGATCGGTGAGGAGCCCTGGCAGTCTGCTGCGAGTGCGCGGAATGAAGCTGAACGAGTGCGATGGCGGGAGGTTGGCTGGCGGCTGTGGCTTTTGCATCCGAGACGGCGAACCGTGTCGCATCGGCGCTACGCGCGGCGAGGCGCAAACTGGGCCACTGCCGCCGCATCGACCGGCGAATGAGCAGCGAGCAGTATACAGGAAGGAGCAGGCAGTGCGAGCGGTGCGCGCGGTACGCGAGGAGTTGAGGCGCCCCCAATAGTTACCGGCGCCATGAACCCGGCAACCATTGCGAGCGGTAACTGCGCGCGAGCGGCGGAACGAGCCGCTCTCCCCCGTCGAGTGAGACAGGAAGAGGGATGAGCGCTAATCGCGTCGAAATCCGGATCAGCATCCTCCCTACCATCCCGCGGCAACACCGGTCGGTAACTCTTGTCGTCTTCTGCGTTGCTCCCAGAAAGCTGTGATTGGTTGGGAGAAGAGGAAGTTTAGCATGGTATTTTAAGTAGCGTACAAGAATGACTTTTCGCTGTACAAGTGCACCAAAAATGGCCACCCCGTCCAATAGCACACACAAATGGCCGCTCTCTGTACGAGCACACACAAGTGGACACCGCCTGAAGCACACAAAAGTGGCCAGCGCAAAAATGGCCACTCGCAAAAAAGCACACAAAAATGGCCACCGCGCACAGGTGATGCCACAAAAACCGTTGGCCCTAGCAAACAGGGCTTTTTGCGTGATGCCACGTGAGCAGTAACGACCAATCTGAACTCGTCGTGCGAGTTCAGCTTGGTGAGTGTGAGTGATGAGTGTGAGTGTGTGAGTGTGATTGTGTGAGTGACAAGTTCAACTTGGTCGCTGCTGCTTTCCCACCGAAGATAAGGGGCGGTTTCAATTTCACCACACGTTCGAATGGCATAGCCACACAATCATTTAGGTCTCCGTACTACCAAATGAAAGTCTCGTCCATCATCACACTATAGTAGACACGTGTGCTGGGAGACCTATGCTGTGACAACGTCATGTTTTCGATACGCATGGCAGATTCCCATACAATGCAAGCCCATGTGGTCTGCAATGTTGAGTTGGTCCATAAGTATCGTCACATGACATGTTTACACTTGTTACATGGCGCCGACACCGGCCACCATGATAGTTTCGAGCCAATGACTCATTCGAGAATGGTTCTTCAGCCAACTCAACTGAACCGGCTACGTTAGCCACATGTGGACCTGACCACATGCAAAACTTCCTTGGGATTTCCTTAGTTGAAACCCTTGTGGAGGATGAGAATGAGTTTGATAGATCACGCCCCTGGGGTTACGGCCCTATCGTAAGCCCCACGAAGAGAATTATTCGTTTGGGAACGGTGGCACGTTATTGCAGCTCGACAAGTATTTTCCTGGGCGCTTGTCGTGGAGACGCTCCTCAGCAAAAGGGGGAGGACGCGTTGCGGCAATCCCAAGGCTAAACACCAAAAGACCACTAGTAAAATTGTTTTCCATCTCACAACATTCTCTTCGATATCCAACATGAAAAGTCCATGCTCAAACATGGAAGATGTTGTTGCTGTGTCAACATAAGATGAGTGATGTCTCACCAAAATTGATTCACGAAGCTTTGTTGAACCTTCAAGCATCAAACCCACATGTGCATGGACCCTCTTGTGGTTGCTCGTGATGGAATTTCATGCTTCGGTTTGAAGCTGACACATCCTTGTATCACATGGTAAGATGAGCATGTAACATATATACATGCACTTTCAAATACCATGTGCTTGCTTAACATGTCTCATACAACTTCCTGTGGATACAAGCGTCATGTTAACATTTCACTCGCTCTTTGTACTCTCCTTACGTACTTGGTTTGTCGAGTAAACCTCTTTCCTTTGCAAACCGAGGACAGTTGGTAGCAAAAGGGGGAGGAATGTAACACGGCGACCTAGTCGTGGTACAAAATAGGTCTCTACCCCTTGGGTAGAACCGACCAAGAAATACCACCCAGCTGTTTTACACACCCAAACAACTAATCTGGGTAAGTCGGATATGATCCCAAACACAAAAATCTGCCAGGTTACGATTTCCCCTTTTGCTGATTGGTTAGTACTTTGCTGTAGTGGAAGACGATGGACCTTCCAAGTCCATCCAATGACATCAGCAGAGCAAGAAGTATCCTGTAGAATTCTGCCCTATGACCATACGTTGGTCAATGGGTCGCGCTCCGGTGCCCAACCCGTGGGATTTTACCCATTGGTTGAGCCGACGAGGCCAACCATTATGTTTCGAGGGCTCTTTCTTACTAATCTATCCACTAGCAAACGAAGTTTATTAATGCAAGGAGGTCTTTAATTGAAGGCATTTGTCCACACATTCAAGCATGGGTTTTTGGAATATTGATAAGTAGATTCCATACTATTAATCCAGAAGGATTTTTGTGGTCTTTTCATTCAGATTTTGATATGATCGTTTTTCCCACACATTCATTTTATTGTGTGACAACGGATACAAAGCATGTCAATAAAAAACATCAGCAAATGGTGCAAACTATAGGGGACGAAGAAAACCATTATGTGAAAGAACTTTGCTCCTGATGCTAGAAGATTATACTAATCTATGAAGCTTTGATATTGACCATGTAAAAGCATAGAAGTTTTACATTCATTAATGAAATGACTTTTACATTTTAAGTTATTTGGAAGTTAAAGACATGTACATGGATGCAACCCTAGAACTCAAATATTTCCACATCCTCATCAAAAGAGTGATTAGGAATCGTATTCTGTTTTAGTACAACCTCTTGTTGCATGACCGAAATCCCCTCAACACCCTCTTCTTCTATGCTTTGTATGGTGTTCCATGTTGCTTTGAGAGAATGACCAATGAAGTCGTTGAATGAATCACATCAAAACATGCGTTCTTCCGCAAGCAAGTGTACTTCACGAGGAGAATTAACAAACAATATATGCAACTCAAGACAAATCATAGCATTCAAAACACTCTCGTATGGTTCTCAAAATGTTACATCTTGTGATGCAATGTTAAATACAAAACCAAATGCACACACGGCTTCCCTTGACAGGTTAGGTCCATAGTGCATACGTTATCATTAACATGTCATGTACAAGTGGTGATTTGGTTGTGTTTCCATTACTAATGGCTCCCTTTTCAAGAAAACAATCATGGTCTCAAAATTCACACCATGGAATGGATAGATTTTGTGAGTTCCCTTGCATAGAATCTTTGTGCATCACCTCCACCAACGTATCATATTCATGGTGAATCATCCATGTCATTTGCTTTAGTGTGTTTGCGCTGTTTCCAAGCACGTTGCATGAGATCCACCAAACACGCTCAACATTATTCATCGTGCAGTTACTGTGCATGTCACAAAGCGGACTCCATAGCTTCTATGGAATCATGGCTGTTTTGCATATCCCTAGATATGAGTGGAATCAAGACCTTGCTATATGATGTTTCTATAAGAAGGCAACAGCAACCCCCAATACCTTAATGTCATTTTTTGAGTTCCTTTAGCATTTCCATATTATTGTACACAAGGATGCTTTTGGGACACGCATTCTACACTCAAGCTGAATTGAAGTGGTTGCGTTAAGTCTCTTTATAGGAGAAAAGTTGGCTGGAACAAGACTCAGGATAATGGGAGGGTTCAGAAAGGCTTGTATATGACCTATGATGAACTGACACTGGTCAGTGTGGCTTGCACTTTTTTTTTTATTTCATGGTGTAGCACGAAACAAACAAGTGCTTCCTCAAGAGTGAATCATTATCATGTGGCTCCTTCAACATATCCTTCCCACATAGGGCATGAAACTGTATTTGTGTGGTTTTGGCAAGGCTATGACAGCCCTCAAGACGAACTTCATGACAATCCACCCCCATGCAAAAATCTCCATGGCCTTGGTTTCAAATTCAGACAGATCATGAACCTATGCATTCAAAGACCAAAAATAAATGAAGACAAAGTTGTATAGCTTGTGATGTATTTTGAGGTGGTGGAATGCTATTTGAGATCAGTTAGAATTGATTAATGGTGTTTTAATTGACAACATAGAGAAATGGACTCTTGTACACATTATTGATCGAAGACTCTTGATGTGCTTCAATACATCACTACTTCCCAAATTCATTCTTGAAAATTTAAACACAAATATTCAGAAAAAAATAATTGTATTCTGTTTTCACTTTTTAAGAGTCAAAGTTCAATGAAAGATCGAAAATTGTAAAATGTGCATTAAATGACTTCATAGTTGACCTATCTAAGGGTTTGATAATCAACACAAATTGTCATCGTATATGCATCCTTCACAAATTCCAAAGGAATTATCTCACTTTTAAGTATTCACTATGAATCAGCAGGCTAAATTTACGTACGCTATCTCTACAATGTTACAAAAAAAAAAAAGGCAATAATCATTCTATGGAACATGATCACATTCCAAATTCAATATCTTTCACCCAAAATTCTTGATGAAACAGACTAGTCTCTGCCTTTTAAGACTCTTAGAGATTGTCATAAAAGGCATTAAGTATCATTCATTAATACAAGGTTTGAAGTTCTTTTCCTTATGAGAGGAGAATTATACTAACGAGTAACCTATGAACCTTCAGTTGTGAGTGACCCTTTAGCTTTATGGTGACTCTTAACCTAGTGTAGCAACCCTTTGATAAGAAAATTTCATCAGCAAGAAAGAGAATGTCACATAAAATGAAGGCCTATGAAGTGCAAACAAGGAGTACCAGTCAAATAGGAAGAAGCTCACCATGTCATAATCAAAGACGAGCAATAGAAGCCACATTAAATATGTTCCGAGCACCTTGCACAACCTCTAAACATACCAAAGCATCTTCACCATGATGGTGGTAGTTATGGTAAGACTCTCCTTCAACAAAATGCAAGATCTCAAAGTTGATGCTCAGAACAACATTGAAATCTCACTAAATGATGAGCTTTACACACCAGGCAACTCTGTTAACCTCATCTCCATGGGAAAGTTGATTTTAAGAGGACTTAACTTCACCATAGAAGACATGGATCTCTATAAGAGCACGGCCAAAAGAGAAGTAATTGCAAAGGAAGTTTTTCAACGCAATTGCATGTTTAAACTACAATTTCATCTTCGTTGTCTGCAAAAGTGAAGCACAAAAATTGTTAACCTCTTAGAATATGTTTAATTGGGACTAAAAGATGGTGTTTTTGCATTCGCCAGATGAAAGATGAGAGTTCCAACAACTTCCCTCCCACTAGCTCCTGGATGGTCATACTATTGTCAGGGATGATGAAGGTCACCCGTGTGAGCCTTTTGTCAAGTCAAAGTTGGTATGCTATTTCTTCTCTCTAGAAATAAAATTGAATGTCTTAAACAAGCTATACTTGATCCACATGGACATTTATATGCATTTTGCCAAATCCTCACATAAACCTGGGTATCTTTTTGTCTTTATTGATTGTTACACCATACATTTCAACGTATCCACTCATCCACTTTGACCCTTTTCTTATAATCATATACAAGTATCATCCATAAAATTGAGGCAAATCCATGAACAATAATTAGATTCTCTATCAAGATGGCGTTGATGAGTTCACCATAATAGCTTTGTTTTTGTCCTCAAGGAACATTTCATCAAACAACAACACACTATTTTTCCATAAACTCAATGGAAAACTAGTGTGGAAAAAAGCAATAGCTGTATGCTAGAGGAAAATTTGAAGGCCATAATACTCTTCGCACAACACTAATATCAATGGTGGCCAACAATACACAAAACATGAGGGGGGTTGAAGATGGAGGTCCAACATATATTCTCCCAACTACCACACCCTTACATGTAACATGGTACAACAAAAGGAATCCTATTTCTAGCTTACACACATTTACCTTTATGACAGTGTGTCAGCATACACTAGATGACACTCATACATGAAAGGTATACATCGCTCAAAGTAAAATGCACAAATCATGCATCTTCCATGACATTCACCACCGATTTTGCCGATGACAACACTTGTACACATAGCGTGGCACAATAAATGGCATCACATCCTTACCTTTCACACGTTTGGGTGTATGATGATTTACTACTTTAAGAAGAACTCTAAGAACGTTGGCATACGTTTAACAACAATGCCACATAAAAATCTACACCGGTCCAACTTGAATGTGTCTTCCACAACGTCGTAACACTCCATTGCATCAGAAGCGGTGACGTCGAATATTCTGCAAACCTTTGTTTCAAGACTTGTTCAAAGAAAAAACTGAGTGTTTCAAGGAAAACCACTGAATGTAAAACAAAGAGTCTTGGTAGAGAAGGAAAAGCAAGAACTCGTCGAGATGAAGTTTTGGCAACAACATTATGAGAAAGGGAAGGTTTTAAAATCATTACGATGAATGATGATAGCCATTGCCTCACACTCAAACATCAAAGATTCCATAGTGAAATCTCCTCTTTACTAGGAGGATATGAACTCGAGCCATGGTGGTCTCAATGTGATCAACCATCCATCAGGATTGGTAGCTAAAGCATTTTAAGAAAATCTTACAAAAACAACTTAAGGAAACCAACTTAACAACAAATCTGAAGGTGTTTACCATCCATGAAGAGGAAGACACGTTTGATGCGTGTTTTGTACCCAAATTCTTGTGATACAAAAAAAACACATGATCTTCCCTTGGAACCTTCAAACAACACTGAAGGCTTGTACATACCTCATCCATCATGTTCAAATTAGACAATCAATGTTGAATGCAACAATCTCGTCAATTAAATATTATGAGAACTCATCAAACCGCCTCCAAAGCAATACATCGTTGATTAAGAGTGGGTCTACTATGTAAACATTAAAACACAAATTCACCTTCACAGGTTCAAAGCTTTCCTAAATGCAAAAGGCTTCACAAAGATACCTAAGAAAGACTTGTTTCACACCTAAGTACTACTATGTGGATCCAGTATCATCTAAAGTATTTTTCTCCTTACACTTATAAACGATTGGTAGATTCTATGGCTTGATGTGAACCACAAATCTCAAAATTCAATTTGACAAAATAACTACATGAAGCACCAAAAGGGTTATCATGATGGTACTACGCAATTTGTAAGTTCCTTGAAAGACTATATGGGCTTAAACAAAGCCCCATTCTGTGATTGTGGAAAGAACATATCATGTTTGACAACCTAAATTTCAATGCTTCATTTGCTGACCATTTCCTCTTTGTACATCAAGACTCATTGACACTATTACGTGGCTAACATTCTTGTGTACATTGTTGAAATCCATTTCATTGACCATGACCAAACAAAAAGAACAAAAAGGGGAATGGTAGTATGAGTTAGAATCACTGTTGTGTCCAACAAGAGTTTGTACCTCAGTATGAACGTCGATTGCAATAACAAAGTACGGAGTATTACCCTCAGGCGACAAGCCTTTGCAAAGAAAATGATTAGAATTAGTAACATTTTTTATAACATCCACAACACTCAACTATCACTCTAACCATTTTCAATAGAAAAAAATGATGAAGTTCCTCTCGATTGAACAACTTACCCTTTATGCATAGGATCTCTCAATTAAGGGACAAAACGTAGTTGAATTTAAGTAAAATTCACGGGGCTTTCAACCTCCAATTTTGAAAATTATGCATGGACAACGTTTAAGGAGTTGACATATGCGACACAATACTTGGTGAAAACATATACATTGCAGCTTGTTTATCGCGCTTACACTTCTCTATAGGTGTAATGGTATAGTGATACCAACTTTGGAAGAATACTTCACAAGATTTGTTACATGACATGATAATTGTGTTTGCTTGGATACATGGAAATCTTATGGTTAAGCAAAAAACAAATCTACTTCACACTGAGCAGCACCAAAGCAGAGTATGTGGCTACTTTAAAAGGGGCATAACTCATCACCTATCTATAAAACCTCCTTGAAGAGGTGTGCTTTTTGAAAAAACGACAAACGCCTTAATTAGCGGACAACTAGCCAATAAGCGGTCTTTCCAAATCAACATAATTTAATGGTTGTTTCAAGCACATAAAAATCAAAGGATGTTAGCTTGCCCTCATATTCTTCAAGGCGCAATCAATGTACGTTTCATTTGTAGATACAAAAGCGTTAAATGTTTTCTCACAAAGAGCGTGAACAAAGAAAAACACGATCACTACACCATGTGGAGTGAAATCCATGGAAAAGTACAACTCAACATTGAAGTAATGTTCATGCATTGCATACTCAAGCTAGTTTTGAGTATCAGTTTGGGATCTTAAACATAATGTATCAACAATGGCGGACGATTGTTTCCTTGAAAGTTGGAATCTTGAGTTTTGGGGGAAGATGGTGCTCGTCATTTGAGGGATGTTTTGTCCCATTGTCAAAGAAAACTGGGGCTCCAAAACTGGAAAGCCTTAGTAAGGGAGTTCAACCTACGAAATTGGATAGTACAACTCAAAATGGATTCATGGGGAGATATGTTACCTGAGCAACAATGCTTGGCATTTTGGTGGAGATGGGTTCTTCAAGTGATTCTCTTTCAACCTTTATCATTTGTTTGGGACTTCATGATTTGTTTTCTTGTTCGTATTAATGAATTCATGTTTGGAGAGAGCATGTACATATTTTGAGGGTTTTTTAAGTCTTCAGATTTAGAGATTGAATTTTGCAATGATAATGCAATATATGTACGGATAATTCGAGCTATTGTGTGAATGTTACGAAAAGCTGCAAAATGAAAACATTTCTTTGTCAAACAATGCATAACAACATGTATTCTCATCATAACTGTCAATTGGGTAGAGGTTTTCTAGAAAAAAGATTTTGGATTAATATTTTACATTGGTCAGCTCCTTCCAAACCTTTTGACTTATCTCTGATTTGCGTTTCCTAATCTGTTTACGCTACTAACTGACTCACGCAGAACAGTATAGGAGATTATTGATACATGTTGTGTTAAGAAAATTTGTTGCACATATCGAGGGGAATGTCGAATGAAGATGGGTAGAGAGGTCAATATGGCTCGTCATTTTGCTAATTGTTTGCCTGCTGTGTGAGATGTCGAAATGCGGATGTCACATCGATTCGGACAGGTGTCAGACGATGCGACCCGACGGCCGCGCGACGGAATAACTTTCTCGGATTCGCACGGGACGGCTAAGGACCGAGTTGTGAGACGAAGCGCGGCTCAGGAATAATCTCGTGTCCTCTCCCCTGTGTGCCGTCCTTCAGCGCCGTGAACCGCGCTGGGGAGCTCGCAACACGCGTCGCGTCCTCCAATACCCTTGATAATTTCGTAAAGAAATAGCTCTGATATGTAGAAGGGCAAATATATCCGAGCTGCCGCGTATGCGCCCCGCACCTATAACACCTGCCGTACGAAAATCTTGACGTTGGAAGGGACGTGTTTCGGAAGCGCATACAGAAGAAATGTCGACTTCGGAATCTGATGCCTGAACGATGCCGCGTTCTAATTCCATCTATATCGACGACTGCTACCCCTAAACTTGTCTATCCTGTAGACCGTATTGTACGCGGAGCAGAATGAATAGCGACTCCTAAGAGAGCATAACGTCATTGAATAGGATCGAAGATCTTTCTTTCCGACTTCGCATCCTTCCGTTCAGTGCAGAAAAACATCATCGGAAACGGAAGGTAAGGAGGAGGACATCGACACCGAAACACGATCCGAGCTTCAACATCCGCCAAAAACAACGTCCGAGATATGCCGAAAACGTTAACATGGTTAAAAACAATGCAGCCGGTAATACGAATGTCAGTATGGGCCAAAAATGTACCAGAACATCAAACGATTGCGACTCCAGCACAACAGACAATCCATGGTTTGATCCAGAAATAAATATGCAAATTGGTACCCATATCTGTACATAAAAGTTTAAATAATACATATTGCATCTAACAAATAAAATAATTATTGACAGATACAAATGAAGGTAAAGCTGTAGGTATCGATATGAATATGGATTTGCATATGGAGAAAGATAAATACATGCATATACAAATAGATATAGCTATTGATATAGATATAAATTAATATATGAACACAGATATTATTATTCATATAGGAATACATATCAATATACATATAACCATAAACATAGTGGTACATATAGATTTATACATAGATACAAAAATAGATATATAAACAGATTTAGATATAGATATAGTATAGATATAGATATTGATATAGATATAGATACAGAT
>SZWC01030303.1:4760-21098 GCA_023375785.1 Penium margaritaceum | reverse complement strand
TCCCTCGCTCCATATCTGCCCCCTCTCCCCCTCCTCCCTCTCCCACCCTCCCTCTCTCCCTCTCCCTTCCCTCGCCCCCTTCCACCACCCCCTTCCTTCCCCCCTGTCCTCCCCTCCCCTCTCCATCACTCTCTCTCTCTTTCTCAATGAGAATGCATGGCACAGCATGGCACTGCACTACATGTGTTGCTCAACCGCACTCATCCACATGGCACACAAGGGCGGTGTGGAGAGGGACAGAAAGGGTGCAATGTCAAGCCCAAGAGTCGCTGATCCACTCAGTTCAACTCCTAACCACTCAACTCCACCCAGTCCCACTCAGCTGCACTCAGTTCCATTCAGTTAAACTCAATTTCACTCAGCTGCACTGTATCTGATGCAAAAATTATTTCAATCAATTCCATTTAGTTCCACCCAATTCCACTTCATTCTTCAATTCCACTCAATTCCAATCAATTCCACTCAATCCCACTCAATTCCACTCAATTCCACACCATTCCACTATATTTCACTCAGCTCAACGGCATTCCACTCCATGCGAATCATATCCACTCGGTTGCATTCAACCGACTTATCTCCACCCACTTTCAATAAACACTGCACTCAATAAGCATCGATTTCACTCCATCTCAGTCAACTACACTCCAGTCCGATCACCCCCACTCAACCCACTCAGTTGCACCCAATTCCACTCACTTGCACTCCATTCGATTCAGTTCCACTCCATTCCGCGCGATTACACTCGATTGAACTCCACTGCACACTCGAACCCACTCACATAAACCGGTGCACCGACCTTCGAAGCGGTGGCCAGACACTTGGTGCGGCGCAGGGAACAGCCGTGGCTTGCCGGTGCTGATGCTGCTCCTGCCGCCAGAGCCGGCGCCGGAGCCGCCGCCCCCTACGCCATCGGCGAAACTAGCGGCGCCTGTCATGGACGCACAGTGGCCCCCCTGTGCTGCTGTTGCTGTTGCCGCTGCCTCTGTCTCTGCGCTATCAGTGCCGCAACTGCTGATGCTGCCTCTGCTGCCGCCGACGCTGCTGGTGGTGCGGCCAATACACGTGCTGGCGTTGCCTTACACGGTTCTCGTCTTCCCTCGCCCGTTCCTCCCTTGCCAAGGTCAGGCAGCGTCACCCTGGAGCAGCGAAGATTTTTTTCGTGGCCCNTCCCGCGCGCCCGCTAGCTTCGCTACCGGTTCTTAGGGACCGAGTAGGACGGCCGTCTGGCCGCGGTTAAACAACTTGCGCGAGATCCAACACACCTAGTCTCCTCATCGACGGCTGTCACAACTTTATGCCACTTCGTTGAAGGCGTAGGGGATTTACGACGAGGACGGTAGACCTACGCCCGGGTCTAGGTCTGCCGTGTTGAAGTCCGGCAGGAATGGACCCGGGCCTAGGTCTACCTTCCTCGCCTTAAATCCCCTTTCAATTGATCTTCAATCCCCTGACTTCAACACGGCAGACGGGATTTGTTGGATGTCCCGCAGCTTCTGTTTTTGTATTGGGCGGCTTCGAACCTCTACCAACACAAAACGAAGGGTGAGGCTGGGAGTCGTTGGAATGCGTCATCAACTACGGATTCCAACGAAATCGGAAGATCCCAGTCACCTTCCTTGTCGCCATTGTTGAGATCCGTCTTTGAGTTACCAAAAGTACAAAAAAATTGTCCTATTTCATGGAAGTGCGCTAGTACGCTCGGTTGGAAGAGAAGAACGGACGTCGAACTCCTGGAAACTGACGACAACGTCCTCCATGCTAACCATCCTCGAGCAAGGTTTGGAACCTGTGCGAACTTCGATCTAGGGCGAGGCCGTTGATCGCGAACAAAAGTGGATGATGAGGGCAACCCAACCATCGCTAACGAACGCCCAACAATCGTGGATCGATTGTTGGTCGATCTTTGGCGCTTGTTAGGCGTTTGGTAAGAGCTCGTTGGCCGTTTGAATGCTGCTGCATGTGGTAGGATGGAGATGAGCATGCCACAATCCAGTCCATAACAACATGGCGCAGACCAAGCTCCTGATCCAACGGTTGCGATATGGCGCTCAACTGAGTCTTAGTCGAGGAAAACTCCTGCCACACTGCACGTGTTGCATGGCATCGGTAGCCCCACAATTGTTAGGACTTGCCAACTAAGAAGTATCAAAAAATGACAAAATTTGAGCCAAAAAGAAGAAAATGAGTGCATACACGTGTGGATTTTGCCGACCGAATACGCGAACCCAACAATCCAGTCGCGGTCCAGCGAACAACAGACTCCAACGACTCCTAGCCTCACCCAAACATTGTTGTGGGTGCTTTCCAGGAAAAAATGTATTTTGATTTGTGTTTTAATAATGTGGGCGGCACCGTCGAATCCGGGTGGCCACGACAAAATCAAAAAACAAGTGCGCAAACTTCTACTAGGCGACAACCTGACCAGCCTCTACGACATTCAGCGACATCGAGGACAGACATGATTAGGGCGCGTTTGGATTCGGCAGCGCGGATGTCGGTTCCGACTTCAGCACTCAGAATCCGAGTCTTGAGTCAGAGAACCGCGCCACCCTTGGATAACTGTTGACGTGGAGTGTCACAAGATTCGTCTCTCCCAGCGAGATACCCGTCAACCGCACCAATCACAAAGTGCAACATCCGAAGGCATCGACAACCTTTCAACGTCGGAAGTCGGATCCGACTTCTTACTCGGTTGTCGGATCCAACTTCTTACTCGGTTGAATCCAAACGAGCCCTTAGGAAACTCCTGTTGAAAAGCCTACTTCCAAAGTATGTGACAGCCAACGATGACCGCTTGTCTCATCTGCCGGTCCGTCACGACACTAGATTGATCGGACCTGACGTGAAAGCCTCATGGATTAGGGCATTGAATCGACGCATTGATTTTGATTTTGTGTGGGGGGGGAGGGCACGACGCGACGAAGTTGCTTGCGAGAGCCTGCAGCCCTTGCCGAAACCGCCAAAATACGTGGTGGAAAAAAACCGATGAATCAAATGTCACCCACCAATTCTTTCTGTTTTGGCGGTGATTTTTGCTGATGTCGCATTACTCCTAAACGTAAAAACAATTAGAATCAATCAAAATGCCTAGGATGAAGACGTTCAACCAAAATGTATTTTTGGAAACGTTTTATGAAGTCTTTGATACGATCTATAATCGGGGATACGCTCCCCTCTCGACTCCAGGACGCTAAATTCTCATTGGTGCACACGAGCAAGGCTGGCTGCGCGACATGGCAGAAGACATCACTGAAGGGGCGCCCAACAAATCAAGAATCCTATTCATCATTTTCGGCTAGCGTGAAGTGTGATTTTGAAGGAGACCTAGTTGCTCTCCCACTTATTCAAATTGTTTCCCTCCTACTTGAGGAATCAAGAAAAAATCATAGTTTGCGAGGGATGAATCTGCAACCCTAGAATCAAAATCAAGATCAATGCTTTGATTCAGGGCCTAACGACATCCTTGCGAGCAGCCTAGAAATTCTCAAAACAATGTTTTCTCACATTTCTTCACATGAAACTCACATAGGATTGTTCTAATCGATTGTTCAAGAAAATGAGAATCCTACGTTCAAAGCGTTGTCAATACTGCAAGCTAGCAAGCCACTAACGCCAATTCCAAAATTTTGATTTTTTCTCAAACGTTGACGACATGGATTAACCGAGCATCAAAGCGACATGTCCAACCGTTCAAGTCAACATAAAACTTCAACCAACGCAACCAAGTGTGTCTCTACTTTACGCGAACAGCTAGGTGGGTTTGGATTTTTCAAGTGAGAAGGAGCACGACACCTCATATGAGGACAGAACCGCAACTAGGATTATTTTGTGAATTCATCCAAAAGCATTCCAAGCTAGTAATGTACCACTAAGAGTGGACCCTGGATTGCTTTGGCAACCGACACGAGAGGTTGACAACGGCGCCATTCACAAGTCAATAATTGTATCAATACTACTCGACCCTGGCAAGTTGTGAAAAAACCGTCGTTGAGGAGGTCGGCCCTACAAGCTCCCCAACATGTATCCCAAAAACACGCATGACACATTTATAGCGTGCCGAACCAAAAATCGGTAGGAATCGTACTTGCCAAGTCATTGGCGGTAGATGTAAGATACAAACAAAATAATCTGTGGAACATTGCCTTAGAACACGCTGTAGAGACCATCGTTGAGAATCTCACAGACTCTGCCGAAGGGTTTTGCCCCCAAGATTAGGAAATGGCTTGTGGTTCACGCCTGATCGTGGTCTACGGCAACGATCATTCGACCTTTCAACTAAGAGAGGCAAATAAGATAGTCGATTAGAAAACGCATTTTGAAAATAAACAATGAGACTGCCTTGGAAAAATGAACCATTTGTCCCTCACGCACAAAAAAAGCTTTGAGGCTTAGAAAAGGGTGAAGTCACCATTTACAACTCGCCACAGAGAATACGCCTGAATCTCCCCTACCTCGGAACAATATGCCTCTTTTTCCCCTGTCACATAAGCATAAGCGTGATTTGTAACACCCGTGCTACAATAAGCATCATTTCTCCCTTGTGCACGGTTGTGGTTTTGAATTGCATAAAAGAGAATGATAGCATGCAGTTTGTCCAAGAAATCATGTCGACGTTGCATGGCATGCGGCGTCGGCATGCTGATGTCATTCCTTTTGGCCCACCAAGCACAAACTACCTCATGAAAGGGTTTATGGTTTGCGAAGGGAGGTTGGGGGGACTAGCAGTCAAGGAAGTTCCGGCTGGCATTTTTGTCGCAAGAATTCCCCTCCCCCCACCCATAAATGATGTTGCGGTCCTCCATCGCGACGGTCGCGATGGAGGACACTGACCTAGCACTTCATGCTCAATCCCGCCATGATCAAGCAATGACATGCGTCGTTGTTTTAACATGGTGTGAAAGGGTGAGCTAATGGGGCTTTTCCTTACCAAACAGGGATGGATTGAGCTTATTCTTTTGAGGAAGGGATGAATGGGGCTTCTTGTTCCACGATAGGGGTGGATGGGACTCATTGTTCTGAGGTCGGGTTACATGAGAGGCTTGGGTGACAAAATAAAGGGGTAATTGGCATATTCACTGTTGAGAAAAGGCAAAAAATTTCCATCTTTCTTCTAAAAAAACAACAATGTTGAAGTTGCATGACATGTCACTTCAACATGCAGATGACATTTTTTTGCAGAATCACTGCAAAACTTTAATGGTTTGGGTAAACTTCTACGAGGCGATGACCTGGCCAACCACAACGACATGCGGCGACGTCAAGGGCGGGTGAGTCAGGGAAGCTCTTATATAAAAAAAAAGAAAATTATCGAAATATGTGACGGCCAGCGATGACCGCTTGTTTCATCCGCCGATCCATCTTGTCCATATTATAATCCGCCCTAAACTGAAAGCCTCATGGTGTAGGCCGCCACAACGGCGACATTGCGAGCGGCCTAGAAATTGTGAAAACGTGTTTCTCACGTTTCTTCACACCAACTTCACGCAGGATTTTTGCAAACGGTAATGCAAGAAGAAACAAATCCTAGCTTGAAACCATCGCCAATATTCCAGATCTAGCGAGGCCTATCACGCGGATATAAATTTTTTGATATGTTCTCGAGCACTGATGGCCTGGATCATTAGGACGCCAAAGCAACCCGTCCATTCGTTTAGGTCGGCATAGAACTTTGACCACCCCAGCCATGTTTGCATTTCCGGTAGGCCAGGAACCAGGTAGGTTCGGAATTTTGAAATGCGTAGGAGCAAGACACCTCGTCTGAGGAAAGAGCACCAACCAGGATTATTTTTTCCATTTATCCTAATAATTTTTGGGCGGTGGTTTGTGCAGAGTTTGCATAGAGATCCCAATCCGAATTTGTAGAATGGGAAACTGCTCTGCCTTGCTATAGTAAGGCCCAGAAAGTACCCATAGAAAGGTAAAACCTAAAATCCATTATGACTAGAAGGTGGGTTTGTGAACGATTTGTAGGTAAGACAAGGCTAGAATGTTGGAAAGACTGAAAGACAAAGAACACAAATCACCCACTCCTCAAGCATTGAAGATTCAAGCCAATGCTTGTGTTGGAATCCCAAACAGGGTCTCCCCCTCCCTAACCCCCGACCCCACAACACACGCAGACCACAAATCACCCATTCTATTGTTGCCTTCCATTGTGAGGGCCTCAAACATAGGTGGTTCACAGGGATGAGGTGCAAGAAAACAGATTATTTGAGGAATCAGGAAAGATAGATAATCTCTATGAAGTAGTAAATGCAATTCGATGACAATATTTTAGTATGTCAAGCACATTCACACAATGACGAGAATTAGAATGATGCATATGTTGGATCTTCCGCGCTCGAGTAGAGCAACACGTGCGAGATCGCAAAGTGAATTGTTGCTTTGAGAAGCTCAGCCGAGAAGTCGGGGGGCTTCGAGAGTATCAAGGCATACTTTCATAACAATCATGCGCAGCAGAGAACTTGACCAAACAATACCAAAATATCAAAACAGTTTGCGACTCTTCTCATTATCCTTCAAGAAAGTAGCAGAAGTAGTCAAAACCTTTTGGAACAAAACGTTGAAGGTCGGGACAAGTGGAAAAAATGTCCTTGGTTGATTGGCACAAACATCGTGAGGTCGAAGTGCGGTGGGCCAAAAAATTAATGAGAGAAATACCCACTCGCGTAGTTTACGGAATTGTGTACATGAGGAACCTAACACTTACCCCCCTTTCAGCTGCCACGTCCTGACACGTTAGGAGACGTTGCCCGCTGACGGAGATAGTATCCTTTGATCAAATGATTGACGTCCCGCAGGCTATTGTAGGGCTCCTAGCTATTTTGTGCCACGTCATAGTCATGCCACTTAACCAGCTACTCAATCATATTTCCATGGTGTCGATGCCCTAGGATATCTTAAACTACATACCTTGTACCTTCCTCTACTCGAGCAGGAGGTAGGGTGCGATGTCTCTTTTAAGAAAGTTTGTACTAGGGTCTCGGTAGTGCTTGAGCTTACTAATGTGGAAAACAAGATGGATTGACATGATGTTAGGGAGGTGAAGTCGAGCGACAACAAGGATTTGCATTCGCTTCATCTCAAACGACCCCAACCAGCAAGATTCAAGCTTTACAAAGTCTTATCCTCCGTGTTTGATGTTTGCCAAGCCAAGGAGGATGCGATCGCCAACACTTAACATGTCATCGCTTCGATATCAGTCAGCCTCTCGCATCATGGCTACTTGCGTCTTTGCAAGAATCTGTCGCACTTCCTTTCAAATGCTCGAGAGGTCCCTACGGTGGATATCAACCGTAAGAATGTTGCTCTCACTCTGTAATCGTGCCCGTTCAGCGAGGAGCTTGTTATAGACCAATTAAAACGGGACTTCACCGGTTGTAGTGGAATTGTGGGTGTTGTGTGCGAGTTCGATAGTATGTAATTTGCCTGCCCGATCAATGTAGTGTGGCTTGCACAAAGTGTGGAAATTTTGTTAGAGCTTCCAATTGGTGCGCTCTCTTTGTCCATCCATTTGAGGATCGAACGCCATAGATGACTGGATCTAACTGTAAGCCGTGTCATTTGTTTTCACAAAAAAAACACCTACTGAATGGACCATGTGTAACGCTTATGATGGTACATGGCACGCCATGCAACTGTATGATCTGGTTTTGAAACAGCAACGTTATTCTTTCTACAATGACGGTGGTCGTCGTAGGGATGAAGTGTGACATTTTCAAAAGTGTACCCACCACCACGAGGATGTCGTCATCTCCCTTCGGAGTGGCTGGCAATCGTGTAACGAATTCCATGCTTGTGTCGATCCACGGCTTAGTCAGAATAGGAAGGGGTTATTATAGTCCTCTTGGCCTCGTGCAATAAGATCTTTTTAAATTAATAGGTGTCGCATGACTTACACATGGCCGATATGTCGATCTGCATCTTGTCCGACCTAGATTACTCTGCCGGCTTTTTTGGTGTCGTGTCCTTGCCATGGCATCCACTTTGACTGGTGTCTTGGCATTGCTCCAATAGAATCCTACATAGCTCCTTGTTTGGTGGGAAGACACCCCTCGCGAGTATATCGACATCGCCATTTGGGGTCGTCGAACCAAAGCTTAGTTTTTTTTCGCACTCTCCGAACTCCTCCAAAGGCTTCGCAAACAGCCTCACATAGTATGGGTCTCATTCAAAAAGTAGCGTACTAACCTCTGCCATCAGATCTGGTCATGGATATAGAGCATCAGCATGCTTACTTCTCCCAGGTGGATACTCGATGTCGTAGTCAAAGTTGGACTCGAGGAACTTCACGCATTGAGTATGTCAACGATTCATGTTTGGCAGAGCCTTAAGATGTTTCAGTGTGGTGGTTGGTGCGAACGATGCATCATTGGCATGTCAAGCAGTATGGCCAGATTCCAAATGCATGGACGATTATGAGTATTTTATGTTTTGTGTATTGCATAGTGGAGTTTTAGCCCATGTAGATTTTGCGACATGTCCACAACCGGGTGCTCTCCACTACCGTTGTCTTGGAAGAGAATGGTTCTCATGGCTCCATGGGATGCGTTGGTGGCTATGATGTAGTCCACCATAGGATCAGCCAATCGTAAAGCTCGAACCAAGGTGAGAGCATTTCTCAAAGAGTGGAACGCTTCTTGTTTGTTTTCCCCCTAATTTCACTAAGTTTTCTTACAAATGAAATCGGAGAGAGACGATGAAATTCGAGCGTAAAGGTCCAAAAATACCAGGAGGTCTTCAACATTGGTCACCGTTAGCCATTCTACAGCCCCCTCAACCTCCTTGGGCTCTGTGATGATATGTCCATCATTACTGACGTGTCCCAAAAACTGGATTGAACGGTGACCAAAGCCGCAATTTGAGAGTTTTCTGCAAAAAATTCTCGCTTTGTACAATTTCTGGGATCTTTTACAAATTCCCATTGTTCCTCTCCTGGGTGTGGATGTACACCAAGAAGTACACAAGGTATGCAATGGCAAAGTCGTCGAGGTATGGGTAAAAATGGTGTTTATTGCCGTTGTAAATATTCTGCCAGCATTTGTGAATCCAAACAACATGACCGGGAATTCGAAGTCTGTGGATCTAGTACAAAATTATGTCTTTTCTACATCTTGCAAATCTGATTATTATTGTTGTGTTGGTCAATTTTGCCAAATACTTGGGTCCTGTGGAGTTGGTCAAAAAAATCATTTGCACGCGGAAGAGTGTAGCGGTTCTTGATGGCGATGTCGTTGAATGCTTGGTATTCCACACACATTTGTATCTCTTTAGTTTTCCTTTTACAAAAAGGACACGTTCCTTGTAAGGTGATGTGGAATGTGCGATGAACCTGTGACCGAGCATCTCGTCCAGCTCCTTCTTGAGTTCAGTCAGCTCATAATCACTTATCCGTTAGGTCCCTACCACTCTCGGCCTACTGTCCCGCTTCAGTTGTATTTGATGGTAGACGTTTTGCTAGAAAGGTAACTTTGGGGGTAGTTGGGCGGGAAAATCCCCTTGAAACTCCTGAACAAGTGCTGAAAAATCTCCCAAAACAGTTGCAAACTTCTCAGGTTTCAAGGGCGATGAGGTTGCTTGGCTGTTGCAATTTCTTCCCCCTCGCCAAAACAAGGTCGAGCAACACTTGACCTCCGTCTCATAGATATCCCTTGGCGTTTTGTGGCTGCCGCAACTTCCCTTGCGTCTTCCGCCTCTACTACTTCCCGTAATTATTGTTGTGTTGTGGGTCTGTTGACAGAGGCAAATGTCATTTTTTACCATTAATGGTGAGGCAAAATTCATTTTCATCTTCCTAATGTAAGAAAATACAATGCGCATGAAGTTTCTCCACTTCTTTGGTGGCGTAAGAGAGTCATGCCACGTTGGATTCATATGCTCAAGAGGTAGTATGCATGCGGTCGACAATGTGAGAGCGACGTGAGCTTCTGATCTGGCCCTGCCGGTCTCTTGCTACCGTTAGATGGTTTCTAGATTGGACCACCAACTCATAGCCGTGCCACGCAAAAGCGAGGTCGCGAGGTCAATATCTTTTCCATTGTTGTTGACACCAACAGTGGTGAAGTACACTTCCAATTTTGTCAGTGAAATCATGGCCGTTTGTCCCTTTGAGTTTACGGAAACGAACAACCAGAGAGTGTCGGTCAAATCTGAGATTCACTCAAGAGTTGGATGCTTCTCTCGGTGAGCACTGCTTTGTGCGCAGGGGAAATCCAAAGCTCATCAATCGCCACGTTGAGCTGTTGAAGTTGGTGGGTATTGAGGCTTTCGAATCTCAACAACTTCTGGTACAGGTCTTCATTGATTCAAGCTTGTCCCCTTGTACCTCCTATCGTGCCACATGTTGAACCGAATCGTAGCGGCGGATGCAAAGCTAACCGAGCCCAAGGGGTCATTGACCAGGTTGACCGTCGGGTTAATTGATGTTGTGCCATTTTCCGCAAAAGCTGCCGCTGCCATTTGGTTTATCTGGAGAGCGTTGGTTTCTACATGCTGCTAATCCTCCATCGCTAGAGTGTTAAGCAGGGTGTGCTCCTTTTTGTCGAGTGCGCTCGCTCTATTCACCGTTCTCTTCGTAAGGTGTATGATCTTCTGAATGGTGGAGATGTGCTGAAGACTTGTGCGAGGTTTTTGCCATGTAATTAATGCATTTGTTGTCCCTCCAACGATGCCACTCTCTGATACCAAGTGTTACGATGGGCGCAACATAGTTGGTTCGCATGGATGACGTGCTGGGTAATAGAGGATTCGAGGAGTGGGGACAAATGGATACTTTGTGTTAAGAAGTATCACAAGCGTTGAGTGAATCAAGCACATATATTCAATGACAAGAGTTAGAACGTGGCATATGTTGGGTCCTCGGTGCTTGAGCCAAGAGATGGGTGCGAGGTCGCACAATGAGTGGCTGCTTCAAGAAGATCCATCGAGAATTTGGGGGAGCTTTGAGAATATTGAGGTGCGGTTTCATTCACATGTCACTCCTGACTCACCTCTGATGCCTGCACGACATATCTTAGTATCCGTTGGTGTGACAGAACCCCTTCTTATTTCTCAAGCTCCTTCTGTCGACCCAAAGCCATACACACAAAGGGCGGCTCTCGCCCTCACCACTCTGCTCCTCAATCCTCTTAACCCTTTAAGCATTGCACTCGCTCGAGTGCATTGTCCATCGCAGCCATTTCTTATGCTACACCGAATGCTCTAAATGCACTCGGACTTGCCATCAGTGTCTTTCACCCTAACTCGGCTATGGGCTTTGCACTCGTAGCTCACGAGTTCCACAACACCCTCGAGGATTCTGTAGCTGGCTATGTCACAGCCTGCTTTGTTGCGAGCGCGGTTCCTTCACTCTCCAGGGAACCTACCGTTGTTTGGCAGACTCGTGAGGCAGTCGATGCTGACCTATGGGAGAAGACCATGCAAGAGAAAATGATGGCCCTCAAGAAACATGGGGTCTTTGAACTTGTTTATCTCCCAGCAGGCCGCAAAGTTGTTTTGGCCCGCTGATTTTTCCTGCGGAAGCGGAAGCATGATGGCAAGGTGGATAGGTACAAAGCTATGGTCACAGTCAAGGGATTCTCTCAGGTTCCTTACTTTGACTTTGAGGAGATGTTTCCTTCAGTTGGACGGTTCACTACCGCACGTGCCCTCTTGAGTATAGTCGCCCAGCATTACTTGGAACCGGAGCAGATGGACATCAACGACATATTCTTACATGAACAATCGGATAAGGGTATCTACATGGTGTAGCTGCCTGGCTTTACTGACGGCACAAACAAGGTTTGCTGGCTACTTCAGGCTTTGTACAGGCTCAAGTTGTCGCCTCGATGCTGGAACATGGAGATCTTCACCACTCTTGAGAGAGATTGTTTTCGCCGTAGTACCATCGACCCGGCACTCCTCCTGAGTATACCCTCGAAGCCCCTCGTGGCTATTCTGGTCTATGTCGACAACCTCCTCATTGCATCACCTTGTCCTGTTGTGCAGTCAGTGAAGTCTCTTTTGTAGTCCACATACAAGATGAAGGACCTAGGTCCAGTTAGAGTGTTCCTTGGCATGGAACATGAGTGTAACCGCCAGCGATACACAGTGCACGTACACGAGGCCACCTACATACGCAGCCTGGGGGAGCGCTTTACCTCCTTGTTGACCGACACGCCCACTGCATCCACACCAATGACTCCAACAGGTCAACGCCTACTGAACTCGCTCGATTTGTCCCAGATAGTGGGCTCGTTGATGTCACCAATTACCTCGGTGTGATCGGGTCTCTCATGTATCTCGCAACCACCACCCGAGTGGATGTGGCCTTCTTGGTCAACTTCCTACCTTAGTTCTCCCAACACCCTCTTCCGAGAGATCTCGAGGCATCACTGCGTGTCATTGTGCTTTGCACTGTCTACGGTGCGTTTGGGGCTATGCTAAATAGCACAACCCTCTGTGGTCGTTAATGGATACACTGATAATGACTAGGCTCACGATACAGAGGCATGCAGCCGCACTGGCTAAATCTTGTTTGTTGGTGGGATTGATACCTCTTGGGTGTGTTGCACGCAGCTCCAATGAGATATAATGCATAACGCTTGGCGTAGATACTTGTGAGAGTGTGTGGTTGTCCCCCCTGTTGCAAAACCTTTGTGCACCCATCCACTACATCACACTGCGCTTTGACAAGCAAAGCAACAAGGCAATCGTTGAGCATGATGGCATGCATTACTCGTGCACTAAGCACATCAACGCTGAGCATCACCCTGTACCTGAGCACATTGCTGGTGAGGAAGTTCACATTGTCTAGGTCAACACTCGTCAGCAAGGTGCAGACTGTTGGAGTGAGGCGATAATTACGTTGGATTTCGGCTTCAGCCCAGCGCAGTCGGTTTCACTTTTGGAGGAGTCCACGTGAAGTTTCGGATTTTACCGTGATTCACCAGGAATTTTCCTATGGGGAATTTTCCACTATACAAGCAAGAATATTCCTGGTTTTTTTAGTCCTCAGGGGCGTGTTCAACCCGTGGACGTGTAAGAATGGTTTGGTGTGTCCAAGAAAGGTGGGAATACCTTGGCCAACTCACTGGAGTGACTTCCAAGGTTCAACAACTTGGCAACTGCCTCATACGAGGCAATCTTGGAGAGTACAAAGCCTACGAGGTTTCCGTGAGCCACTGTACAGGATCAAGGCAATCGCCTAGCTTACATACGACCTCGTGGAGGATTTACTACATCATCATCGTCACTTCGAATGTTGGACGACACATTATTGCATCAGCGGTTGGGACCGCCGGGACCGCCACCTTCAGTGAAGCAGCCTGGACCGCCAGGACGTCTACCAGCCAGAGCAACAGTATAAAAGGGAGCACCAGTTGTGGCTCCAGTAACCAATTCTAGTCTCTCCAACTCCATTGTATCAGCATCAACTATTCTCCACGTCTGCGAGCCACTTGGTCTCTGTATCAGACTCAGATCCCGCTGCTGGTGGAGTTTCCGAGAGGTTCCCTCTGACGATCCACTGTCTCTGGCGGAAGTGTGCCAGTGTGGAGAGGAGGTTGCCTGACATCCTGAAGGCCTGTCAACACAGAAAACGGTCGACACGCCAAGACTCTTGCTACAAGGCTGGACGCCTAGCAAGACGTTACGCCTAGTTTGGACCAGGCTCTGTCAAGTTTCTGTTGCTGAGCTGTTCATAGGTTGTTGCTGAGCTTGTACATAGTATTGTTGTACTTGTATTCTTGTAATACAATCAGAGCTTCCGCATTCATTTCTCAGCAGTTGTACAAGCATTGCTTGGCACACCAAAGGTCCTGGCACAACAGCAAGGCCAACCAAGCCTTTGCTGTGGCCGTGTGAAATTACAACCCTTACCTTCTCACCAAGACTCGTAGTACTAGGTTGTCGAAGGCAGCTATGAATGTTGTTGGTCTTCTGCATGCTCGTGATGCCACTGGTTGATGTGCATGTTTCCTTTCAGTCGTTGTGTCAGTGACGTGGTTGTGTGCTACTTTGCTCTCAATTGTTTGTGGGGTGTTTGTCAACGGGTCATGGAGTGTTGGTTGTGGCTACAAGACATGCATGTGACCTCTTGACTCCGTCCACATACACACACTTCCACTACAGGAGACTAAGTGAGGTGAAGCTCAACGCGCACACATGGTGGACCATGCGTCCCTGGTGTCTTACTGAGGTGCAAGATTGGCGCGCGCTAACTCATGTTGAGTTGTGCCTGAGAGCATAACTGCTTGTTTCAGTATTGTGTGATAAGCATTTGCTTAGAAAACACCGGATTCTCACATACATCTAGGCATGCATCCACATACGCTCCTGGCGAATGTGGTTATGTGTGTTTTGATATGCATGCCTAGACAGGAATGTTGGTGTAAAGCACTAGGTTGCTGATCCTTCGGGGCCACACTGCAAAGTATACTGAGCTGTGAGGAAACCACTAGCGGCACACCGCCGACTCATTCGGTCCGACCTCGAGGTGGTGGCCGGGCCCCACGGTGACCTAATGCGATCACCGCCGACAAGCGTTTCGTGTGGGTGCCCCGGTCAGCCTCATGCTATCACCTTGCTCCCTTGTTACTCGCACTTCCTGTTGACTCCCGCTATTCTTAAAAGGATTCGAACTCGAACTTGCCACCGCCATGGCTCTAGCGAGAACTCCTAGCTCCCTTGCATGCTAAGAGGCTTGAGCCCGCAAGTTATCACCACCTGCAGCCAGCTCGTTAGCAACACCAGAAGATGTTCTGGTGTTGCTGGACTGAGCTCTCACAGAAGGCCAAGAGGGGGGGAGGCTTGAAAGCTTCCAGGCATTTTCTTAGGATTTCGGCGCACACGTACAAGGAAAAGTTGAGAAAGTATCGACAACTGCTGGCAACGAGACCAAGGCGAATTTTGAGGCTCCAAAGATGAGAGACCATGTAAAGGTTTGGGTTGTAATGGAGAGCCTTTGTGTGGTGGTTGACAAACATTTGCCCGGCACAATAATCTAGTTTCTCAGGTGATGTGGAGAATGATGTCCAGGAACATTGAGTAGCAGCAATGATGGCACACTGTCTGTTTATTGCTAGAACTCATGATATGTGTGCCATCCTTTGGCCTGTGGAATTCTACATGGATGGCAAGATGGGGCATGGATGCCTTGTCACATGGTATTCATCCACACCCCCATGGGAACATGTACCCTTATACCTTCAGGATTTGTGCTACATCGCCACAAAGGATGAGGCGGACTGATCTTGCTATTCGTTCCTATCGTAGTGTTGCGCTGAGGTGACTGCTGCTTCAGTGTAGTTCTTGAATGCCATTTGAGCAAAGAAAATGCAAAAGTTACAAGTGAAAGGACCTGTTACTCTTCCGAGAACGCTTTGATGCGACTCTCTCTACTGGTGTTAAAACTGCCACACCCATCACAGGACTACAAATGGTGTTGGTGGCATAGTTAAAATGACACCTTTGAAGATGCCTTGATTTTGAAAGGTGGAATCTCCAAAACTTGCCGCAAAGGATTCACCGAAATGGGATAACTCCCTCATTTTCTTCCACCCATCAAGCGGCTATCGTGTCTTCATTTGTTCTTGTTGTCACAGCTGTTGGTGTCGCTGCTGGAGTGGACTCTCTTGCTTTCGTAGCAGGCACAGTTGCTGTTGTAGTTGTCATTGCTGGTGCACTTATTGGCGTTACTGCCGATGGCATTCCTGTCCCGTCTGGCATACTTGCTATTGCAGCAGGCAATATTGGCACAGCAGGAGGCTGAGCTGCTTCAGCAGCAGACACTGCTATTCCAGCAGTGACCTCTGCTGCTGCTGGTGGTGCTGGTGCTGCTGCTGCTGCTGCTGCTGGTGCTAGTGCTGATGCTGCTGCTGCTGGTGCTGCTGATGCAGCTGCTGCTGTGGCGTACTCCGACTTGGAGAGCAAAGTTGGGACAGCTTTGACCCAATCTTCAGGCCAAGGCTTAAGGATGGCTACGAAGCCATCGCTGTGAGCCTGTGACACAGCAGCATCAGATGACACAGCAGCATCAAATGGCGCACCACAGCACCAACGCATGGCACGGCGTAGAACAGAGACAACGCATGCGATCGCAGAATAGCCAACAAGATTATGCTGTGAGCAGGTGCACTTGTCACATCAGAGGAAAAGAGATAGGACCAAAAATTGGCAGACAGGTGCATGGAAATGCCTCACCGAATGCACTGTGAGCGAAGCAGCAGTGGCAGAGATGGATGCACCAACATCACAAACATCAGCAACAGCAGCCATTGCTGACGTCGTCACGGCTGCAGCCGCAGCAGCAGCAGCAGCAGTAGCAACAACAACAGCCATCATCGCAGCCGCCACTGCCCC
>SZWC01030300.1:4477-14684 GCA_023375785.1 Penium margaritaceum | reverse complement strand
GTCAAGATGCCTTGCAAACGACAGCCAACGTATTTTGGCGCTTCAAACAATGTGCTTGACCCGCTTGTCCCTAGAACCATTTATGCGCATAGATCGTATGCTTTCGTTTGGTGGTCTATCACGAGCTAGCCTGTCGAGGAGACGAGTTGGCTAGTTCTAGCTAGTTAATACAATGAGGTGCGATCGGCACCCATGTTATTATTGTAATCGGCATCTGATAACATGTGTTGTACCATAAACACTAGCATGGCTAGTCCACTCGGGACTCATGGACATAGTGCGTTCGGCACTTGCATCAGTGGTGCATTCGGCACCCACGACAAAAGTACAACCCGCAACATTTGTCAATCGCGCAATCAGCGTCCCTGACAATGGTGCATTCGGCACTCGTGTCGATTTAACCGACGCACCCATCGGCCATGCATTCAACGCTCATTGGGATTGTGCATTCGACACACGCGTGAATTGTACAATTGCAGCTGCCATGTTGGTCATGCTCCCGGTGCAATCGGCACTTGTCAATTCTGGGGGCTCCAACCTCGTGTGGGGACTTTCATCCTCGCGAGTGTGTTGAGTGCGATCGGCACTCAAATTGTTGTTTTGTCAATATCCACTCACAAGTAAAAACACCCAGTATCCTTGTTGTAATCGTCACCTATGTGGATACTCAATCGACATTTATTTCGGTCAAATCTCCGTCGACCATGAGCAGTGCGTTCGACACTAACATCACCTATGCTTTCGACATCTGTGATCAAAGTGCAACTGACACTTTTCCAGAGGTGTGTTCAACAACGACAAAATTTCTGCAACTAGCACTTCTGCTATTGCTCGTAGTTCAATCGGCACTTAAGTCAATGATGTAATCGATGTCCGTGTAACTGTGCAATCGACACTCATTTTGTACACTCTGCACATTTCGCATTGTTGCAACAAGTAGGTGAGTCCTCAAGTGGTCGTAGCATGTCGGTGCTTTCATCATTCTTCATCAAGAATTCTTCTTGATGCACGTGACCATTGTGGTTTTCCAACCTGGTGCACGTTGTAGTCGTCATTTTACGTAAACAAAACTGTTTAGCGCATGTACAACCTGTATTAAGCCATGTCGTGGCTTTAAACGGTCACCCTTCTCGGTTTTCTCATAAACTACTCCAAACTTGGAGGTTAATTTCAGAAAATTTAGGCACAACCGGTGCTCAATTTTTGCATTGAAATATTTCCAAGTGAGTTTCGTCCAAGTCGTGGAAAACTGTCGGTTTTCACCCAAAAATCAGGACCGCTGATTTTTGAAAGAGCTGAACCAGAGCTGAAAAAAAATTGCGTCAAGAGCAATGGTCAACTTGACCACATATCAAGGTTCGATCACAAAAGTTTTCACCGTTCCAACCTTTTTGACAACGGTTAATTCAGAATTCCTAAACTTGACGATTCATGAAAATGAACAAAAAATTGGCACATCGAGTGCCTTCTTTTTTGTTGTGCTTGGAATCTTCCAAGCGTCATTTGGTGGTACGTTGGGACAACTTTCGGTCTTTCCATTTTCCATGAACAGGAAAATATTTTTAAACAATATTTGAGAAATTCTCAAAACATTGTAGAGCTCAGACAAAACTCCTTGCCGCTTTTACGGCGGTCAGAACCAAGTTCATCTGAAATTGTTGTCAGCCATCTGGCCTGGGGACAAAAACAAATAAGTGGGGTCAAGAAGAGTCGAACCCCACATCTTCCGGTTACCCGTGCGGTTTCAACCTTCTGAGCCACCCGCGCACGCCTACACTCGGCCTGCACGCGTAGTAGGCCAGTCATGCGTATGGCGGGGCATCCCCTCTGCCAGACGTGGAAGGAGGGGGGGAAGCTTCCTCCCCTCCTCTCCCTCTCTTGCCTGCCAACCTGGCGGTGGGAGGTGCTCCCCTCCGCGGCTCTGTGGCGTAGGCGACGCCACGGGATGGAAGGGGAGTCGGGAGAATCTCCCCTCAGCTACCCCTTGGATCTGTCCGCGTCATGGAAGGGGGGGGGGGGAGGGGGGAATCTCCCCTCACTATCCCCCTATGGCGTCGTCGGCGTCATGGAAGGGGGAAAGAGGGACTTCTGTCCCTCTTCTCCCCGTCGGCGCCGTCGGTGCCATTGGGAGGGGGGAGGGAGGCAGTCCATCCCTCTCCTCCCCTTTGGTGCCGTCGGCGCTATTGGAGGGGGGGGAGAGGGACTCCCGTCCCTCTCTTCCCCTTTTGGCGCCATCAGCGTAGTGGAGGGGGGGGGGAGGACGTCCCCTCTCCTCCCCTTGACGTCGTCGGCGCCGTTAGAAGGGGGGGAGAGATAGGACGTCCTCTCTCTTCCCCTTGGTGCCGTCGGCGCCGTGGGAGGGGGGGGGAGTGCGAGGGGGAACGTTCCCACTCCACCCCTTGGCACCATCGGCGCCGTGAGAGGGGGGGGGAGGGGGATGGCGTCCCCTCTCCCCCCGTTGGCGCCGTCAGCACCCTGGGAGGGGAGGGGAAGAAGGGGAGGCGCCCCCTCTACCCCCCTTGGGCGTCGGCTCTATTGAGAGGGGGGGGGAGGTGGAGGGAAAATGCTCCCTCTCCTCCCTCGTAGGCCGTTGGCCGGTGTTAGAGAGGGAGGAGGGGGAGAACGTCTTCCCTCCCCCCCCTTGCGCACCGGCGAGGCCTTGGACACGGATGGAGGGGGGGGGTTTGCCTCCATCCTCCCCCTTGGGCGCTATCGGCGCCTTGGCCGCGTGGGAAGGGAGACGCTCGCTCCCCTCCTCACATCTCCCGTCACCGGCTGATCGAGCGGCGTTTCCTCTCAGGCAAACCCCCCTTTTTTTTCTTTTGTTTGGCGGCCTGTCCGGCTGCTCGGTCTCACGTGCTCTCGCATGTCGCGCTCTCGAGGGGGCGAGAAAGCTCTTCCTATACGGGGGTAGTTTTTTTTTTGTGACAAAACTGCGCAAGAACTACATCGACAATCGGTCAAATTTTTTTAAAGCTTTCGATCTACGGACAAAGTCATTCGTCATGTCCATTGAACGGGCAGCGGAAGTCGACTGGCTCTGATGCCAATGTAACAAACGTGGTCTGTTTTGTGACTAACTTTCAAAACGGATGTAAGCCCTCAGAAAGTGTAGTCCAAGGAGAGCGGGCCAATGGTCGCCTCAGCCATTTTGGCTGAGACAAACCGCGCCACAAACGGACGTAGTCGTCATAGGGCATTTTTGTAAACATGCATCCTAATACCCTATTGTTCCACGTGGCACTGCAACGTGGAAACAGGACCCTAGCGCCCAACTAGAAGGGAGGAGGAGTGACGCGATGGATTTTCCATCGGGACACTCCTTTCACCTAGAATCCTACCATGGATGTTTTCTAGGCTAGAGTTGAACCAGACTCTAGCCCATTATGTTTTTCCGGGCTTAGGCTCCTTGAAACCTGAGCCTTGAGTACCCGAGGTACCCGATAACTATTTAACGACCATTTTTAATCCTAAAAATGGTCCGTACGCTACATGGGAATTGTTTGGCTAAATTTGATGTCTTAAAGAAAGTGTACTATGCATGTCACCTTTCGAGCAGAAAAATACATAAGTTTGAGAGGGCTTTGTTTGATGATGTTTTGCTTCTTGGTGGACCATGAGATAGATGGGCTTGTTGGAAATTTTAAAAGATTGAGTTCTAACGTCATTTGCCTCTTTACGTCCCATATCAACGTTGGTAAAGCTCTTCAGTTATGAGTCCTCTTATCTTCCAAAGCAAAACTTTGTGTCCTTTTTTTCTCTTATTTTCATAAGGGCAAAGTCAAGCTCTTGAAACAATTGAGAGAAGTAAGTCACATTCACGTGGACAAGGGTCCCCACAATGTACTTTTGATGGTTAAAGTGAGGCTTGTCTTCATGGAAAGAAAAGGATGTAAAAATCTACACTTATTAACATATGAAAAATGTAGAAAGCAGAAGTAATAAATGATTTTTTTGGGGACAATGTGATTGTGATATGAAGACAATAATAAAAAACAATTTAATATAAAAATATGTGTGAAAATATTCTCTGTCTGTCTTCCTTGCCGAAGCAATGCACACTGTCTTGCGTAGCTCCTTGCCTTTTAAGAGGAGTCTTGGTGTTTATTGTAGGTTGAAAGGCCTTCTGACAGTCATGTTACCTTTGTAATCCAAAAGAACCATCCTTGTACTTCAATCCATGTAGAATAGTGGTAAGGATTTGATTTTCCTATTATATTGTTTTAGCCTGAGGAGTGTGGAAGATGGAGGGGGGTTTTTTTTATGCGAGTGCGTTCAGAGTGTTCAAGGAAAGGTGTGTAATATTTGCAATAATATCATGGTATGGATGAATCAATACATAATTTTCAAAATTATTATACAAAGGCGAGATTTCAACTGTTAAAGGAGGGTTTATTCTAAGAATATCGCAATTGTGAATGTTTACAAATAAAATAAGAGGGTTACATTCAAGTCAAACAATTATGAAATATGTATGAGTTTATGATATCAAAGCATGTACAATTCTCAAATACGAAGGGGTTAAAGATGAAAACTCATTTGGGGTTTCTACGAAAAGATTGTAATGTATTACAGCTTAATAGAAATTAAAGCAAATTGAAGATTGAAAGTGTATCTGCATATCCATGTCTATATCTATGTCTATAACACTTTTGTGTACATTCAAAACTGTATTCATGTCGTAATCAATAGTTCATAAAAGGGATTCAAAGCTTCAACAGAGAGAATGTTTATGGGTAGTAAATGTGGTTTAAGAAATGATGAGTTTGTTACGAATAAAGACTAAAACTTGTATGATGTAGTGTGATTGAGGTCAGATTTAGGTGGGATAGAGGATGTTATGTAACATTCTATGTATTAATTAGATGTAGAGGTGTAAAATAAAGCGATTGTGTTGTGGATAGATGTGTGTGATAAGATTATGAATACTTCAAAGATAGAAAAACTATGTATTAGAAGTTATCCCTACAGGGACTTAAGATGAACGAGAATGTTTACTCTGAAATCCTCAATTGTGAGGTTTCTTAGGCAAAACATGGCTACATTGAAAATCCTAAGAGACAAATCTGATACATCCTTTAATGGAAACACAAAATTGGTCATAGTTTTATTTCAATTTTAAACTTACATTATTCTCCAACATCTTAATCAACTTTTTGCTCGAGTACTAAGATTATTGCCCATTTTTTAGGTTCACATGAGATACGTAACCATGTATTTAACCTTTAACAGACCTTCACCTTCAACATATATACATCTCTATATTTTGGTGTGGGGTTTTGACGCCAACATAGCCAAGTTGCCAAAACTTATTTCTTGGTATCTTTTCAATGCTTATCATATTTGACGGTTTGCTCATAACGACAATTCAATAAAAAATATGTATCTTTTCTTGGTCTCACAATTTTATTTTATTTTTTTGTGGTAATCTTAAGGTTGGAAGGAATAATGATCAACAATGTTTTTGTGATTTTATGTTTTCCCTCTGTGCACACATCAACAACTTGTAGTCACTCATGACATGGTAGCTTCATGACGTTTTAGTAGAAATAAATCCTGTTAGTCGTGGAATACTTTTTAAAACAAAAAAATGCACTATTATCATTTCAAAGATGTTTTAGTTTCTGAAAAAAATGACATTCTTGAGAAGTGTATGTAATTGAAAGGCTGTAAGTGTATGGAAAGGTCCATTTAATTCCATTAAAAATTTTAAATACTATCTTTTGTTGCTTAGTATACTTTCAAAGAATTAGAAGACATTTTTTAACATTTAAATGGTAATTTATCTGATTTTTGGACGTATCCAACATTGTTAGTTGCCTTTTTGTAAAGTTTGAATGGAAACAATTCACACAGGGTGTGTTAGATACCACTTGTACCATTCCATTTTTTACCAATGACATGCTCGGACATGCTTGCAGGTATGTGTCATACATTGTGGAGTCTAACGTGCTGAATGAAAGGGAATATGAATCAAGGGTGATTGGTTTAAAATGATGAGTGTGCTCATTCAATAGTTCAATGGCAAATGTAGAGATGGTACATGCTTTTGTTTCTAAGTTTCATTTTGAACCTTTTTGGTAAGTGTNTGATAAGTTATTTGTTTGAAAAGGAGCTACATCAGATATGACTACACTAATAAATTATGTAGTTCCTTTATTATACATGAGAAAACGTAGTATTTTTTAAAAGCAAAGAGAATTGTGATGTATGGTGTCATGTGAAGGAGGGACAAAGCATGGGAAAACGATGGAGGCAAAGAAGAATCAAAGATGAAAAGTCCTGTAAGAATGGGAAAATGGATGTTATTATTCACAAATTGAGTAAACCTATCGTTTTTCATGTTCACCATTGATATCAAAGTGATTGCTAATGGAAAATCACGTTATGATGTGGATGAATTTTTCAAAACAAATCAATGTGTTGAGTTATTTCTTAGTTCATAAATCAACACATTAATTGGTGAATCGCATGATTTCAGATTTAGATGCACCCTTGTTTTGCTTGTTCTTTAGCTTAACCCAAGCAAACGTAAGTTGTGGAGTTTGATGTTATGATAGTTACTTCATATCTAAGCAACCCTAGTCATCATGATCATCATGTAGTATTTTTTCCCTCTCAAGTAAAAAAAGTTAAATCTAGCTTGGAAATGCTGATCTCTCATTGTTTTTCTCTTGTGGTACTCAAAAAGTACCCCTCTATCGGATCAATAGGCCCCATTTTCCCCTCCGTTATAGCAACAAGCTTCATTTGTCTTACCCTTGCAAATAGTATTCGCCATATGCAACTTTTTTCTACCCTCCCATTTTCACCATGCTCAAATAAAATTGCATCTCACTGCTTAAGCATGGCAAAATCAGGCATGTTGTGCACGAACGTGGCCCTTTATTGCGGAATTCACTATGGAGGGCCACAATAGTCTTGAGGGAGGGGGGATTGTTTGCTGACGTCTAATTTTCAATACTTCGTGAAATGTTGTCATTCCATTGCTCTTGTCGTCCTTAGCCCACCCAACCGCTTACTGATCGAGGCCTTTGTCATCGCAGGCTTCAAAGGAACGGGCTGTCAGTGGGCTGTCGGAGGACGGAGGGAGTGGGGGTGTCATTGTTCGGGATTTTGGTCGAAGATAGTCTTTTGGATTTCCTTCTCGATTTTTGCTTATTTCAAAACTTCATTTGTTATTTTCCCCCACATTTTCATCACCTATATGCCCTTCATACAAGACATAGAAATATCCACCCCCTAACTACAGCTTGGGTTTGAGGGTTGTATTGTTTAGGGTTTACACGTTGTGTTTGCAAGCACTTGCTTGGCCCTATGTAGCAGAACGNGGAAAACGATGGAGGCAAAGAAGAATCAAAGATGAAAAGTCCTGTAAGAATGGGAAAATGGATGTTATTATTCACAAATTGAGTAAACCTATCGTTTTTCATGTTCACCATTGATATCAAAGTGATTGCTAATGGAAAATCACGTTATGATGTGGATAAAGTTTTCAAAACAAATCAATGTGTTGAGTTATTTCTTAGTTCATAAATCAACACATTAATTGGTGAATCGCATGATTTCAGATTTAGATGCACCCTTGTTTTGCTTGTTCTTTAGCTTAACCCAAGCAAACGTAAGTTGTGGAGTTTGATATTATGATAGTTACTTCATATCTAAGCAACCCTAGTCATCATGATCATCATGTAGTATTTTTTCCCTCTCAAGTAAAAAAAGTTAAATCTAGCTTGGAAATGCTGATCTCTCATTGTTTTTCACTTGTGGTACTCAAAAAGTACCCCTTTATCGGATCAATAGGCCCCATTTTCCCCTCCGTTATAGCAACAAGCTTCATTTGTCTTACCCTTGCAAATAGTATTCCCCATATGCAACTTTTTTCTACCCTCCCATTTTCACCATGCTCAAATAAAATTGCATCTCACATCTTAAGCATGGCAAAATCAGGCATGTTGTGCACGAACGTGGCCCTTTATTGCGGAATTCACTATGGAGGGCCACAATAGTCTTGAGGGAGGGGGGATTGTTTGCTGACGTCTAATTTTCAATACTTCGTGAAATGTTGTCATTCCATTGCTCTTGTCGTCCTTAGCCCACCCAACCGCTTACTGATCGAGGCCGTTGTCATCGCAGGCTTCAAAGGAACGGGCTGTCAGTGGGCTGTCGGAGGACGGAGGGAGTGGGGGTGTCATTGTTGGGGATTTTGGTCGAAGATAGTCTTTTGGATTTCCTTCTCGATTTTTGCTTATTTCAAAACTTCATTTGTTATTTTCCCCCACATTTTCATCACCTATATGCCCTTCATACAAGACATAGAAATATCCACCCCCTAACTACAGCTTGGGTTTGAGGGTTGTATTGTTTAGGGTTTACACGTTGTGTTTGCAAGCACTTGCTTGGCCCTATGTAGCAGAACGAAGTGCAGGGCTCAACAAGGTCCTATTCAATGCGTGGGGAGTCTTAGTTATCATTGCGCAAAGGATAATGACACTGAAGCTTTCGGATTTCTTCAAGATGAGGTCAATGGATTCTCCTGCTGAACAGAAATGAACGGATTAAATTATGTAAGACGAACAAGCATATGCTGTATGCGCCGCACATCTTTGTCTTTCACCCCCTTGTATTACCTTTGGATGCTTACATAAGAAGAAAAAAAAATCTGATTACATTTTAAGGCCACAAGGTCACCATTTACATTAGGGACATTTGAAATGACTTTGCCTTTTGGCAGTCAGATGTTTTTAGATGTCATCTGTTTCTTGGCAGATTGTGAAAATCCCTATAAAGCACCATTCGAAACCTCAACTGTAACAATCTATGTTCTAGATATTTTTGCTCTCGTGTCTTCATTGGATCAGACATTGCTTTTCGGTGCAAGGAACCCGAGATCATGTAGTTCTTGGCAAGGCCGAGAGACGCGACCGTGCGACAAACGGTTTCACTTCCAGGCAGGTAGAAGAGAACGAGACCGAGGAACCCTCGAACATACGGATTGTCGTGTTGTTCAAAACAAAATGGTTTTTCGAGCTTGTTTCTACCTCCAGTTCAACAACTTTTCTTCTGAACGAGCATGACAAGGAACCGACCGCACGTGCTTCGCTTGCGCGACTGCTGCTGTTGAGATACCGTACTTCGTGGACGTAGTACTTATGATCGGTTTTTACAACTGTCCTCACAGCTACTCGATCCCGACCTCTCCACGTCACGATACCGCAACCTACTGTTGAAACGCGACGCCAGCGTCACCAGCGTCACCAGTCGCCATGGGCTCCTGGCTACGTCCTAGAAGTCGCGCATAGGACTGTTGTTGAGAGAACTCCGCAAAACCTGAGAGTGACAGATTGAAAACCAAAAAGAGTTTGACTTGACGTCGGCTTGCAATGACGTCCTCGCCGAAAGGAACACACTATCCGAACTGATAAGCAAAGTACATCACCAACAAAGATGTGCTAGGGCAACAAGAAATGCATGTAGAAACACAGTATCTCAGATCCATAACGGCCCTCAAACAAATGACAGCAAAATGACAACCAAGGCAAACAAAGATCTAAATCTGATACAATCACTTAAAAAAACATGCAATAAAAGAAAATGAAATATCAAATGATTAAGTAATGAACTATGAATGGTGTTTATGCATTTAAACGTGTATTGTCGTTATGTGTCATCCTTAATCAATCATCTGCATTGAATTTGGTTTCAACATAAACATAATAAAAATGCAACGGTAAAAATTGAATCTCGGAATTTACATTGATTTTTTTCATCACAATATTGTTTCATATAAAAACTTGGAAACCTAAAACGCGGAAGAAAAAAAAATTTATTCATGATAAAAAACGAAGTTCCAAGTTTTGCAAACACTCGTATGAAGAATGTTTTACGTATGAGGTACACTAAATATATCTAAAACACGTGTTATTAAACGCAACCATCAACATGAATCAAAATTCCAATACATGAGAAAACATAAAATTCATGGATGAATGTGATGGCGAAAACATAACACACACATATGTATAAAAAAACATATGTAATCAACTAAAAATGAGAAAATATATACATTTAGAAATGTTTCAATATAGATAGAGACATAGATATACATATAGATATATATAGATATAGATATAGATATAGATATAGATATAGATATAGACATAGATATAGATATAGATATAGATATAGATATAGATTTAGATATAGA
>SZWC01030297.1:12004-23419 GCA_023375785.1 Penium margaritaceum | reverse complement strand
CTGTCCTAAAACCGGCCCAAAACCACTGTTTTGGCCGTAACTCTGCGCACACATGTCAGAATCCTACGCCGTCTGAACCTAGACGTGCAGAATCAAAAGACGCACGCAACGACTGGTCACATGCATGCATCCATCGACTGACAGCGAGTATATAATGCAAAAACATGCAAATGGGTCTCATGCCCAGTCCGCCGAAAGGCGCCTGCAAGACGTAGAAGGCACAGCAAGGAGTCCCGGTGACATCTGGGGCTCTGGAACAGTAGTCGGTCAGCTCCAGACGTGTAGGCCGCCGCCTGTCGCCGCGCCGGTGTCACCAGGGCCGCCTGCCTCAGGGATCTGCACGAGTATGGACACGGCCGAGTGGTCACAGTAAACTGTACAGAAACGGCACAAATCACAACAGGGCTGTGAATGTAAGAATAGAAATTCCCACTCGCAAGTTTTAGGGCTTCGTGTACGTAGGGGACGTAACACTTCCCCCCTTTTTAGCCTCGACGTCCCAACGCGCTAGCAGACGTAAGTCAGTGATGGCGGAAGTAGCTGTCGATCAGATGATCGACATCCTGGAGGTTGTCGTAGAGCTCCCTGCTGTTTTGCGCGGGGTCGTGGCCGTGCCACCTGACCAGATACTCGGTCATTTTTCTACGACGTTAATGTCGAAGGATATCTTCAATCACATACTCCGTATCAGTGTCCACTTGTGCTGGAGGTCAAGGTGTGACGTCTCGGCCGGGGAAGTTTGTACTAGGGACCCGGTGGTGCTTGAGCTTGCTGATGTGGAAGACAGGGTGGATCACCATGGTGTCAGGGGGATGAAGTCGAGCGACAACTTGGGTTTGCATTCACTCTATCTCAAACGGTCCAAACCTGCGGGGTTTGAGCTTTGCGAAGTCCTGTCCTCAAAGTTTGATATTTGCATAGTTGAGAAGGACGCGATTGCCAGCGTTGAACATGTCATTGTTGCAATGTCGGTCGGCTGCCTGCTTCATCAATTATCGCCAAAAATAGCTTGTGAAGCGCCCGTCTCTGTCACTGATGATGGTACGTGTCACTTCGTGCAGCCGCACGATTTGACTCTAAAACAGCCGCGATGTTCTTTTTGCGGTGACGGTGGTCGTTCTTGGGATGAAGTGCGACAGTATGAACACTTTGTCTTCCACGACGCGGATGGCCTCATACCCCTTGAGAGTGGTGGGGAGTCCTGTCACAAAGTCCATGGTGATATCCGGCCACGGTTCCGTTGGAACAAGTAGGGGTTGGAGTAGACCGGGTGGCCGCGTGCAATGAGATTTTTGTCTCCGACAAGTGTCGTAAGATTTAGATAAGGCCACCACGTCGTTCTGTATCGTGTCCCACCATTATTGCTTTGCGAGCTTCTTAAGTGCATTGTCCTCGCAAAGTGCCCACCTGGACCGGTGTCGTGATACTCCTACAATAGCATTTGTCGTAATTCCTCGTTCGGAGGAACGACAGCCTGGACAATGAATCGCCGTCGCCAATAAGGATCATCGAACCAAAAAATGGTCTTGTAGTACCCGCCAAGCTCCTCGTATCCCATTGCGAAAAGCCTCACAAGATATGGGTCTTGTTCGGTGAGAAAACCTGCTGATCTCAGCCATTAAATCTGGTCATTGACTCAGAGCATCGGTCGGATTTGTTTTCCCAGGGTGGTACTCAATGTCAAAGTTGGACTCGAGGAAATCCACCCATCAGGTTTGTCGACGGCTTGGATTTGGTTGGGTCTTGAGGTATTTTAAAGCGTGACGGTCGGTGCAGACGATGCAGCGCCGACATTCCAAGTAGCACTGCCATGTTTTGAACACGTATACGATTGCAAGCATCTCCTTTTCGTGCACCATGTACTTAAGTTGTGGTCCGCGTAGTTTTCTCGACATGTACGCGACCAATTGATCTCCACCGCCGTTGTCTTGGAGGAGAACGGCTCCGACGGCTCGATCGGACGCATTGGTGGCCATGTTGTAGTCCATCATAGGATCTGCCAATTGTAAGGCTAGCACCAAGGTCTGAGCATTTCTCAAAGAGTTAAGTGCTTGTTGTTTGCTGTCCTCCCAATTGCACTCGGTTGTTTTCCGGTTGAGATCTCAAAGTGGCACTGACACCTGGACGCATTCCTGTACAAATCGACGGTCGTAGTTACAAAAGCCAAAAAACACATCGACATCCCAAACATTTGTGGACGTCAGCCAATCAGTGTCCGCCTCCACCTTTTTCGGGTCCTGGGTGATCCGTCCGCCACCAATGATCTGGCCAAAAAAACTTGATCGAATGGCGACTGAAGTCGCATTTTGAGAGTTTTTTTTTTAAGTACTCTTTGTAGAATCTCAAGAACCTTTTCAAGATGTTCATTGTGCTCCTTCGGGATGCAGCTATAATCCAGAGTGTTTTTAGATACACAACAATAGATTCATGGAGTTACGAGTGAAAAATGTTTTCCATCCTTGCCATGAATGTTGCAAACCACAACATTCATGGCGGCGACAACAACATTCATGGTGAGTCCAAATGGCATAACCATGAAGTCGAAGTGCCCGTATCTGGTACGGAATGCTGTCTTCTTGACATTTACTATGAGATATGTAGATATGATGATTGTGGATGTGTAGGTTGATTTTGTTGGACATTCAAGCTCCGAAGAGTTGGTTGAAAAGTTCATCTACTCGCAGGAGGGGGTAGCGGTTCTTGAAAGTGATGTCCTCCAACGCCCGCCTGTATACGCACATCCGCATCTCTCTGGTTTTCTTTTTTACAAAAAATACTGATGCTGCATAGAGTAACATGGAGGGACTGATGAATCCCTGACCGAGCATCTCGTCCAACTGCGTTTTTAGTTTAGTCAGCTCGTGATCGCTCATCTAGTAGGTCCCTTTCACCGTCGGTCTACTGCCTGGCTTTAGGTCTACCTCATGGTCGATGTTTTGTTACGGTGGTACCTCTTAGGGTAGTTTTTCAGGGATAACTCCTTCAAAATCCTCGATGAGTTCCGCAAACTCCTTCGAACCTACTGCAAACGTCTCAGGCATCAATGTCGTGGGTATCACTTTGGTCACTGCGATTTCATCCGCCTCTCTTGATCCTACGCTTGGGCCCCGCGCTTCAAATATTTCTTGGCCAGTTCTAGAGATATCAGCTTGTGTTTTACGGCTGTCGTAACTTCCTCTACTAATTCCGCATTTGATGCTTCTCGTAACCGCCGCTGCGTCGTGGGTCGCTCGACCAAAGGAAGGTGTCAATTTCTACCATTAATGTTGATGTATAATTCTCTACTTCTCTAGTCAATCTCCGGATTGTAATACTACAATAAGTTCCAGCCGAGGATGATTTTATGGTCACTCATTGGGAAATTCCTCTTCACCTTTACGTCTTGCAGATCTTCAATTTGCAGCCACAGTGGCTCACAAAGTCAACGGATCTGCAGTTGCCTGTCGATTGTTTTTCCTTCAGACATTCCCCGTTTGGTTTGCAAACCCAGCTTCCAAACCATGTTGTTGTTGAGGAAACTCTGAGAAGCTCTTCCATCCAGTAGTACCGGTCCCAATTATGCGAGTTTTACAACCCATTAGTTGTACTCGTAGCAGCATTGCCGATTGGTTGTCATCACATTTCTCATCGGACTTTACGATCTGAGGAACCCTCATCTGTGGCAATGTGAGCCATGCTGGTAGGCAATGGATCGGCATAGATGTTTTTGGACCGGTCACAAGCCTCGCCATCTACACCTTCTCTTTGCGCTTTCCTGACTCTTTGCTCTTTTCTTGAGACTTCCCCTCCTTTTTAGCTTGTTGTTGCCGCTTTCGACAATTACTGAATATGTGACTCAGCTTTCTACAAGTCCGGCAGAGCCTTTGATCACGTATTGACGGTGTCAATCTCCATCAGAGACGAGGTTTCTGTTGAATGCAACTTTCCTCCGTCACGATAAGGAGTATGGCCTTGGGGTCGCCAGTTGTTGGATTTCTGCATCCAACCGTTGTAGTCGGCATTGTCGATGCGGTCGGCTGCTGCCATCATTTGTGAAAGGTCGTCTTGGATGCCAAAAAAGGCAACTACTCAATGAATATCTTGCTTGAGGCCGTTATTGTTATAGAAACACAGTTCTTCGGGATCGAGGTCACTGCCGATGATGATTTCAGAGAAACGCCGAGCATAACTTGTCACACTGGACTGCTGACACAGACGTTGGATTATGTACTGTGCGTCAGAGCTTCTGAAGCGAACGAGTGTACTACGTGCAAAGTTGCTCCATGTTTCCGGTGACGTTAAGGAGTCGTTTCATGTTGAATTTTCTGCTTGAGAGGTAGTATACCTATGGTCGGCGATGTCAAAGCGGGCGCGTAAGCCATTGATCCAACTCCGCCGTTTTCCAGTGGCTGTTGTATGGCCTTAAGATAGGACCACCAAATCAAATCCATGCTACGCAAAAGCGAGGCCGCAAGGTCAATTTTTGTTTTGTCGTTGTTGACCCCAAACAAAGTACAACATACTCATCAGCCAGATCTTGACCGTCGGTCCCTTGGAGTTTGCAGGATCAAACGGCTCGAGAAGTGCTAGTCAAATCTGGGGTTCACTCAAGAGAGTTGTAGATTTCCCCCGAGGAGCACTGCTTTGTGCTCACGAGAAACTCAAAGCTCCTCCATCAGCGCAAAGAGCTGTTGGAGCATATGGGTGTTGAGGATTTCAATTCCAAACAGTTTCTGGTGCATGTCCTCGTTGATTCGCGCTTGTCGGCCGGTGCCTCCCATCATGCCAGGTGTTTACCCAATGGACTAGGACGGAGGCGAAGGGTTTGCCGAGCCCGAGGGGTCCGCCACAAAATTGGCGGCCGGGTTTGTCACTGCTACACCATTTTTTTGTGAATGTTGGAACTGCCGCCTGGTTTGCCTGGAGAGTGTCGTTGTTCACATGCTGCTGATCCGCCATCTCTGGAGTCCTTGCCGGGGGCTATTGGTTGTTGCCGGGTGACTCAATCTGTTGACTGTTGTCATTGCAAAGTCTGTAATCGTTTGAACGGTGGAGATGCGCTTAGGACTCTTGCAAGGTTGTCACAAGGTATTTAATACGTTGATTGACCCTCCAATTCCGTTGTGCTCTCATACCAAGTGTTACGTCGAGCGGAACGTCATAGGGGTGAAGTGTGGGACAAAAGATGATTTGGGTGTTTGGGACAAATGAATGATTTATGTAAAGTAGCAAGTGTAATTCAATGACAAGTGTCGAGTGAGTTAAGCACATGTATGTAATGCCAAGAATGAGAATGAGGTATATGTCGGGTCCTCGACGCTCGAGTCCAGTGATGCGTACGAGGTCGTGTCATGAGTGGCCGATTCATCGAGAACCCGGGGGGCTTTGAGAATATCAAGGCGTTTCAGTATAAAAGTCTAGCATTGTTGATAAGTCAACCAAACAATATTGAAATTTTGATAGAGTTTGCGCTACTTCTGTTGACCAATCTGGAAGGTGCTAAAAGGTTTTAGAAACTTCAAGACCAGAACACCAAAGGTCGGGGTTAAGAAACTGCTAGGAAGCTTCCTAGCCTTGCTGCTGCTGACGTGACGACACTGTCCAGTCAGCTGACGCACTAGCAAGCAGGCAGGTGCAAGAAACAGCAAGGATCAGGCTAGGGAGACGCGCAAAGTCTCATAAGCTTCAATAGCTTAGTAAATGCAGAGAGAGATGACAAATGACAGGTCCACGACATAAGTACCTGCCGCGGCGCACGGCGGGTGTCGCACGCGGCAGTCCAAGAGCTGTCCTAAAACCGGCCCAAAACCACTGTTTTGGCCGTAACTCTGCGCACACATGTCAGAATCCTGCACCGTCTGAACCTACACGTGCAGAATCACAAGACGAACGCTACGACTGGTCACACGCATGCATCCATCGACTGACAGTGAGCGGACAATACAAAAACATGCAAATGGACCGCATGGCCAGTCTGCCGAAAGATGCCTGCAAGACGTAGCAGGCACATCAGAGAGTCCCGGTGGCATCTAGGGCTCTGGAACAGTGGTCGCTCAGCTCCAAGAAGGTAGTCTGCCGTCTGGCATCGTGCCGGCGTCACCAGGGCCGCCTGCCTCAGGGATGTGCACGAGTATGGACACGGCCGAGTGGTCACAGAAAGCTGTACAAGAACGGAACAAATCACAACACTCCCCCATGACCCGATGGTACGCATGTCCATACGCGTGCAGCACTGGTACAACCACAGAACGGATGATGCATACGGATGAGCCGCAACGTACATCCCACACTCAACCACTGTCACGCACGAGGCGAAGCCCAACAGAACGAATGGCCACCAGGAACTTTCCGCGGGCAAGTGCCTTCGTCAAGAAATCAGCGCACTGCAAGTCAGTGCCAACCCACATGATGGAGATCACGCGTCGCTCCACCAGATCACGAACGAAGTGATGCTCAACCGCGATATGCTTCGTGCGAGCATGAAAAACACCAGAGTTCTCCGCAATGGCGAGAGCACTCTGGTTGTCACAGTGCAGCACGATGGCGGGTACTGACTGCCCAAGCTCAAGAAACAAGCGCTGCAGCCAAACTGCCTCAGCAGCCCCTGCCCCCAAAGCAACATACTCTGCCTCTGACGAGCTACGTGCGATACAGCCCTGCTTCCCGCTTCGCCAGGACAAAGCGGTACCACCGAGCAAAAACACATAGCCCGTGCGATTGCGCCCGTCAGGGCTCCAAGCCCAATCGCTGTCAGTATAGCCGTCAATGACCACCGAACAGTGCCGACGAAAGCAGAGTCCGAGATACGGCGTGGAGACCACGTACCGTACCACTCGCACAGCCGCGTGAAGAGCTCTCGCACGTGGAGCCTGCGAGAACTGAGCGAGGAGGTTGACGGCGAACGTGATGTCGGGATGCGTGGTAGTGGCCAGGTACATCAGTGATCCGATAAGACGGAGGTACAAGGTCACGTCCACTGTCTCCCCCAGCTGTGTAGGGTCATCCACCTTCAGGGCATCCTGCCCATCAGGTGTGATGGGTGTGGAAGCAGTGGGCACTGCACCAAGGAGATCGCTAAAGCGCTCCCCCACGACTCGTGCATATCGGGCCTGATGCAGCAGCAGTGTCCGATGTCTGCGATCACGTACNGGAGACGCAATCAGAAGGTCATCAACATAGACCAGGATGGCGGTGAGACGCTCGGGTGTCGGCAGGATGAACAGCGAGGGGTCAGCCTCGCTCTGTACGTATCCTGCACGAGTCAAGGTGCCTGTGATCTCCCGGTTCCAACACCGTGGAGACTGCTTGAGGCCGTACAAGGACTTGCGCAAGCGCCAGACCTTGTCACCGTCCTCAAAGCCTGGTGGCTGAGCCACGTAGATCTCCTCATCCAGAGAGCCATGGAGGAACGCGTTGTTCACATCCATCTGGTGTAGTTCCCAGTCATGCTGAGCCACTACACCGAACAGAGCTCGAGCTGAGGTCATGCGGCCAACAGGGGCAAAGGTGTCAGTGTAGTCAACTCCCTCAATCTGAGAGAACCCCTTGACGACCAAGCGGGCCTTGTAGCGTTCCAGTGAGCCATCAGGCTTCACTTTCTTGCGAAAGACCCACTTGACCTGAATCGCCTTCCTCCCGGGGGGAAGATCGACCAGCTCATAGACTCTGTGCTTTCGGATAGCGCGAAGCTCATCCTCGCAAGCAGCTCGCCAGGCATCAGAATCCTGCGATGAGAGAGCCTCCCTCAATGTGCCCGGGTCAGGGGCCACAGAGCGGGAACTCTGCGTGGCAAGTGCAGACGCCACAGTATCAGGCCTGACAGCCACGAGGTCAGCTGCTGCGTCACAGGCGATATGGAACACGCGAGTGACCAGATCGTGCCTGATGGGGCACGCTGGGTGTACCTCTGAAAGCTCAGTGCGGCACTCAGGCCTAGGGCATTTGTGCCTGGATCACCGCTCGCGATGCTGCGAGTGGAGCGCTTGTGTCCGGGACCCGACACCAGCTGAGCTCCGGAATCCAATGGTCGAAGGCGACCACCGGGCTCACGAGAGTAACCGGAGGTCGAGGGACGCGCAGCAGGCGCATAGACGGGCACGTCCACACGGTCAGGGACAACCGCAGCAGGTGAGGACTGAGACGAGGCAGCCGGGGATGCCGTGCGAGGAGACGCGTGTGTGGGGGACCCAGAGCTGGGGGTGCCAGCGGGTAAGGCCGGCCCGGACACTGAAAGAGTGTCAGTCGAAGCAGGGACAGGCGTGGGCTCGACTGGGTCAGACGCCTGAGCAGGGGTGCTAGCAGGGACAGGTGGTGGTGCAGGAGGAGGCGTGAGGGCCGTGGTGCCTGTAGGGTGTGAAGTGGGCGGCACAGGCGATATCTCTGGGCCAACGGCAATAACAGCCGGGTTGTCAAGTGCTGGAGACCGAGAGGGGGCTCGAGCGGACCCATCAGCCTGGCGACCAGTGGTCGACGGCGGAGAAATCTCCCCCATCCGCCGAGAACCCTCACAGGAAGGGACGTGGGCGGAAGAGAGGGCTGTGATGGAAGTCAGATCACGGTAAGTGAGTGACTAAAAAAATAGCGCGTCCCGAGACTCTATGACACGACGGCGAGTGGGGTCCCAGAAGCGCCAGGCCTTCGATCGCGGGGAGATGCCGATGAAGGCACACAAGCGACCCCGAGGGGAGACCTTGGACCCCTGCTGGTCCTCGGTGTACCACACAGAGGCCAGGGAACCCCAGACGCGAGCGAGGCGAAGATCAGCACGGTGGCCAATCCAGAGCTCGTACGGTGTAATATGGTCCGGAAGCGGACCATGCGGGAGGCGGTTCCAGACCCAGGTCATGTAGGAGAAACCCTCGAAGGCGAAGGACTCCGGGAGACCGCACTCAGACCGCATGGCACGGACCGCATCCTCCATGGTGCGGTTCCAGCGCTCAGAGACACCGTTCTGCTGTGGGGTGGCAGGAGCGGAGACCTGGTGAAAAATGCCGTGCTCAGCAAAGAAGGTGTCCATCTCAACGAGGAACTTGCCACCGCGATCTGATCGAAAGGTGTGTAGCGTGTGGCGAGACTGACGCTCAGCCATCACGAGCCAGAGCCGAACCGCAAGGGCGGCGTCGCTCTTCTGACGCAGACTGTAGACCCACCGCATCCGGGTGAAGTTATCAGTCAGTGTCAGAACATATCGGCCCCTCTCGGACACGGACTCAACCGGGAGAGGACCAAGCAGGTCCGAGTGGACCAACTCGAGGGGTCGCAGTGCTCGTGAACGCGAATCAGGGTAAGTGCACCTGTGCATCTTACCCTGAGCGCAAAAAAGGCAGTCTGTCTTGGGTGGCTTCTCGAAAGAAGCCACGTCAAGACCAAGAGCGGGCTGTGTCCGGATGAGCTTCGACACAGTGTCGGAGCCCACGTGACACAGACGTCGGTGAAGCAACCTCTGGTGGTCTGGGGATAGAGCACCAGTGACAAAAACGCGACCAGAGGACGTAGGGGAGCGAGGGGAGGACGGCCGAGCAATGCGGTACAGGTCATCAACGACTGAAGCACGCAGGACAATGCTACGGGTGTCAGAAGCAGTCACAGTCGCCGAATCAGCAGTGTGCTCAACAGAGAGACCCATCAGAGTGCAGGCACGCACAGACAGCAGGCTGAGCTCAAGATCAGGTACAAATAGCACGTCAGAGAGATACAAGGGGCCAGACGGANCTCTGGTGGTCTGGGGATAGAACACCAGTGACAAAAACGCGACCAGAGGACGTAGGGGAGCGAGGGGAGGACGGCCGAGCAATGCGGTACAGGTCATCAACGACTGAAGCACGCAGGACAATGCTACGGGTGTCAGAAGCAGTCACAGTCGCCGAATCAGCAGTGTGCTCAACAGAGAGACCCATCAGAGTGCAGGCACGTACAGACAGCAGGCTGAGCTCAAGATCAGGTACAAATAGCACGTCAGAGAGATACAAGGGGCCAGACGGACCATCGAAGCACACAACCCCAACACCGTGGACTGGTAAGGACTGACCAGAGCCTGTGCGAACAGAACGAACAGTCGTGACGGGACCAAGAAACACAAAGTCACTGCGACGACACGTCATGTGGTGGGCGGCACCAGAATCGATGATCCAAGTGCCACTGGGGTCACGACCGGTGGACGTCACTGTACAATGAGCAATGGAACACTCGGCATCAGAGGGACGCTGAGCCGTCAGTGGGACGGAACGACGTACATCACGAAGGTGAGCCTCATGGATCCAGTCTGTGCAGTCAGGTCCATCCTCATCACATGCGGACTGTGCTCCCCCACACGTATCATCACGAGTCACGAAGGCGGACGAACAAGCAGTCTGTGACCCACTCGACGATGACAACACACTCGCACCTCACTGCAAGCAAAGCGCCAGAAGATGACGTAGCTCGGCGATGGTGTGGTCACGTGGGTCTGGATCACTGCTGCTCGCTGGCGAGGACGCAGGAACAGCTGCAGTCGTAGTCGCCGCGCGTCCCGAGGAGTGTGCGGGCGACGTGCCGGGCGCGGTACGAGCAGCATGGGCCGCCTGAAGTCCACGGGTGATGCGCCCCCAGTCAAGCGGTTGCTGGCATTCGGTGTAGCGATGGGCACCTCCACAGTTGTAGCAGTGGACGGAACACCCACTGCTACCACTGGATGACGACTACTGCTGGCCTGATCCGCGCTTCCTGTTCTTCTTCTTCCCCTGGGCGGCTGTTGCGACGCCCTGCGTCTGCGTGGGTGTAGACGGGGTCGAGGAGGAGGAGGAAGATGAGGTCGTGGTGGAGGTGGATGAGGGTGACTGTAGGATGGAAGATGGTGGTGAGGCGAGGACTGCTGCAGAGAGGGACGTATCCTGATGTGTTACGGCGGCCTCGCGTGTCGACGTCACCTGGAGAAAAAGCTGATGCGCCCAAGGAAGCAGCTGCATGGAGGCCGATAAGGGCTCGAGAACGGCGTCGCTGTACCGGTCGAAGATGTCGGTGTACTCCAGGCGAACTCCGAGCATGATCGCCCGGAGTGCCCACAGCTGTGTGCCCCCTGAGGTACCCAGGCGCGTGTAAATACGGATGGCGCGTCGCCAGTAATCCGCCGCAGGCTCCGCTGGTCCCTGACGAAGCGAATGGAAAGCGCGGATGTGGGACGCACGCGTGGCGTGCGTCTCTGCGGCCAGTAGGGACAGCGCCAGATCCCAGCCTCCACGAGGATCAGCTCCGGTGCCTGTGCCAGCCTCGCCAAGGAAGGGGCGGAAGTCGACGACAGTCTCGCGTGGCATAGCGTAGAGAAGTCCTCGCATGGCCCGGGCAGCTGTCGACACCTGTGCTGGGTCTGTAGTCTGGTATGGGCTGTGGTAGTAAGGCCAAACTCCCTCGGAGGTGGCCCACACCTGAAACAGGATCTCCCAGCAGTCAAACCCATCCTCG
>SZWC01030297.1:0-11950 GCA_023375785.1 Penium margaritaceum | reverse complement strand
TAATCCGCCGCAGGCTCCGCTGGTCCCTGACGAAGCGAATGGAAAGCGCGGATGTGGGACGCACGCGTGGCGTGCGTCTCTGCGGCCAGTAGGGACAGCGCCAGATCCCAGCCTCCACGAGGATCAGCTCCGGTGCCTGTGCCAGCCTCGCCAAGGAAGGGGCGGAAGTCGACGACAGTCTCGCGTGGCATAGCGTAGAGAAGTCCTCGCATGGCCCGGGCAGCTGTCGACACCTGTGCTGGGTCTGTAGTCTGGTATGGGCTGTGGTAGTAAGGCCAAACTCCCTCGGAGGTGGCCCACACCTGAAACAGGATCTCCCAGTAGTCAAACCCATCCTCGCTGATGTACCGTGGGGGTGGTGCCTCAAAGTCCTTTGGCTGCCGCTTCGTGGGAAGAGCAGCCGCAGGCTGAGGAGGGCGAGAGACAGGGAAGAAACCTGGAAGGGGGTGATCACCGAGAAAAGGAAGTGACGGTCGTATCGGAGACACAGGTGGAGGTCGCATACCCGTCAGCAGCTGACGGAGACGCTCCTGTAGAAGACGGATCTCCCGCTCCTGGGAGTCATCCTCGAAACCTGGCATGAGTGGCTCGTCATCAAGGAGGTCCTCAGGTGGTGGAGAGACTGCGCCAGGAGGTGCGGGAGGCGGAACCCCTGTCATGGGCACCCGGGTCGAGTACTGTGTGGATGCCGCAAAGCCGGCAGCTCCCCCAGAAGTCCGCGAAGGAGCCGTGGACTGAGCACGCAGAAGCTCTGTCAGCGTGCGAATCGAGTCAGTCTGCTCTCGCTGCAGACGACTCATCTCCTCTGCTGGCTGCGTAGGTCCGCGATAGCCCGCGAGCGAGGGCTCAATACCTCTGGAGAGGAGGAGGAGGGACCAGCTGGCACCTTGTCCTTGTCGTCGGGCGAACTCATGTCGCCGCTCACTATGGGACGACAAGTCAAGTTTGTCAGATTTCCGTACCGTCTGCGTTTCTCGAGGAGTTGCAATGCTGGCAACTTTTGACCTTCCGGCCAAAAATTTGCCTAAGTATGGTGCTGACGTCAGCAGGTGGTTGCTGACATCAGCACGACCTGATGACGTCAGCAAGCAGAATGCTGACGTCAGCGTCGACGCTGACATTTTTTTTTGTTGTTCCGCTCGCGGTCCTGCGCGAGCGTGCAGCCGCCCAGTGGCGGCTGCGCGGAGGCTGCGCGGAAGCTGCGCGGCAGCTTCCGCCTAGCTGCTGCTGCAGCTGCGAAGGCAGCTGCAGCAGCAGCTGCGTGGCTGCGTGCGCGGCGGTGGCAGCAGCAGCTGCACGCTGCCGCTGCTGCTGTTGCGCGCTGCAGCAGCAGCTCACTGCCGCCGCCGCCCGCTGCTGCTGCTGCGCTGCCGCGCTGCTACGCTGCTACTGCTGCCGCTGCTGCCGCCGCTGCCGCTGCTGCTTCTGCTGCTGCAGCTGCGCTGCGGCTGCTGGTGCTGCTGCCGCCGCTGCGGCTGCTGTTGTCGCCGCCGCCGCTGCGGCTGCTGCGCTGCTGCTGCCGCCGCTGCCGCTGCTGCTTCTGCTGCTGCAGCTGCGCTGCGGCTGCTGGTGCTGCTGCCGCCGCTGCGGCTGCTGTTGTCGCCGCCGCCGCTGCGGCTGCTGCGCTGCTGCTGCCGCCGCTGCTGCTACGCTGCTACTGCCGCGGCTGCTGTCACGCTGCTGCTGCGGCTGTGGCTACTGCGTTGCTGCTGCTACTCAGCAGCGGCGGCTGTGGGAGAAGGGCTGCTGGCACCGCCGCCACCACGCCCCTCTGCGTGGTGGTACGCGTCGCTGCTGCTGTCTCTGCAGCTGCGATCTCACGTTGACGGCGGTCGACCGTCTCCAACGGGTCCCAGAAGATCTGCTGCAGCGGTGACTCTCACTGCTGCTGCTCTGCTGCGTCTCTGCTGCGCAGCTCGGTGAGATCTGTCTCACTGCTCTGATACCATAAGAAACTGCTAGGAAGCTTCCTAGCCTTGCTGCTGCTGACGTGACGACACTGTCCAGTCAGCTGACGCACTAGCAAGCAGGCAGGTGCAAGAAACGGCAAGGATCAGGCTAGGGAGACGCGCAAAGTCTCATAAGCTTCAATAGCTTAGTAAATGCAGAGAGAGATGACAAATGACAGGTCCACGACATAAGTACCTGCCGCGGCGCACGGCGGGTGTCGCACGCGGCAGTCCAAGAGCTGTCCTAAAACCGGCCCAAAACCACTGTTTTGGCCGTAACTCTGCGCACACATGTCAGAATCCTGCACCGTCTGAACCTACACGTGCAGAATCACAAGACAAATGCTACGACTGGTCACACGCATGCATCCATCGACTGACAGTGAGCGGACAATACAAAAACATGCAAATGGGCCGCATGGCCAGTCTGCCGAAAGATGCCTGCAAGACGTAGCAGGCACAGCAGAGAGTCCCGGTGGCATCTGGGGCTCTGGAACAGTGGTCGCTCAGCTCCAAGAAGGTAGTCCGCCTTCTGGCATCGTGCCGGCGTCACCAGGGCCGCCTGCCTCAGGGATGTGCACGAGTATAGACACGGCCGAGTGGTCACAGTAAGCTGTACAAGAACGGAACAAATCACAACAGGGGTAGTTGGCCAAAATGCCCTCGGCCAAATGGCGTAAAAATCCGGAAGTCGTCGCACAGTGGGCCATGAATAAAAGGATAGAAATGCCCTCTCGCAAAGTTTAGGGACTTGTGTATGTTGGTAACGTAACAAGAATTTCTATCCTTCCTAGCCTTATTACGAGTAACATGGCGATTGCTGGATCCCTAATGTACAGGAGTTCCTAAACTCTGCGACTGGGTATTTTTGTCATTGAATTTGTGGCCCACCACGCGTTGACCTTTGGATTCTTGTGCTATTTGGCTGACGAAATTTTGGGCAATTACCCCGACCTCCGGTGTTTTGTTCCAGAGGTTTCTGGCAACTTCGACTACCTTCTAGAAGGGTAGACAGAAGTTTCGCGAACTACATCGATGTTGTGATTTTTTTGCTCAATGTCTCGTTTATACTGGATAAATATGAAATTGCGCCTTGATATTCTCAAAGCCTCCCAGATTCTTAGGAGAGTTTCTTGAAACAGCCATTCATAGTGTGATCTGGCACGCGTCGCTCGGCTCTAACTTTGAGGATTCGACACATGCCTCATTCTCATTCTCAGCATAGTATATATGTGCTCAACTCACTCGACACTTGTCATCAAAGTAAACTTGCATCTCAATACAGATGATTGATTTGTCCCAAATCCTCATATTATCGTTTGTTCCGCACGTTATCCATGTGAACCAAAGCGTTTCGCTCGGTGTAACAATTGGTATCAGAGCGAAGTGGCACTAGAGGGGTAACTGACGCAAACTACCTGGCAACAGCCTCGCACAAGTCCTCAATGCACGTCCACAGTTCATAAGATCACAGAATTCATGATGACGTCGGTGAAGGAAGCGAGCACAAACGGTGATGAGCAGCACTCCCCCGTGAATACTCTGGCGATGGAGGATCAGCAGTACACGAGCAACAACGCTCTCCAAGCAAACTAGATAGCAATGGCAACTTTTGCGATGAATGGCACAGCACCGACAAACCCGACGACCAACCCGGTGACACACCCCTCGGGCTCGGCAAACTCTTTGCCTCCACCGCAACCCGTCAGTTCGACACCAGGCATGATAGAAGGCACTGCACTGGCCAAAACGATTGCACTAATGAAGAACTGTACCAGAAGTTGTTGGGACTCAAGAGCCTCTACACCCATCTGCTCCAACAACTCAACTTGGTAATGGAGAGGCTTCGATATTGCATGTGCGCGAAGCAGTGCTCGCTGATAAAAGTTTGCAAATCTTGAGTGAATCCGAGATTTGACCGACCAGGATGTGGCTGACGGGTTTGGAGGTGTACTTCACCGCTGGTGGGGTCAACAACAACAAGAAAAAAAATGGACCTCGTGGACTTGCATTTGCGTGGCACGGCATATAGTTGGTGGCCCGATCTAAAAATCATAACGGCAACAGGAGACGGACGGAGTTGGATCAACGGTTCACACGACCGCTCTCACATCATTGACCCAACATGGCACGCCAACTGAAACATGGAGCAACTTCGTGTGTGCTACTCACACTCGTTTCAAGAAGCTCAACAAGAGGTTTAACGCATGGCACAGACTCCAACATTTGCGTCAGTAGTCTAGCGTAGAAGAGTACACTCGCCGTAATTGCAAAATCATCAACGCCAGTGACCTCGCTCCTAAAAACCTGTGCTTCTACTACAAAAATGGCCTCAAGCGAGACGTTTGGCAAGCAATCGCCATTTCCATCATCCAGGACGACCTTCCACAAGTGATTGTAGTAACCGATCTCATCGATAACACCAATCATAGCGCTCGGATTCAGGAATCCAACGGTTGGTGACTCTGAAGACACAGTTGTTATCGTGGCGGAGGAAAGTCATGGTCAACAAAAACCTCGATCCTGATGGAGATTGATGCATTCGATCAACGTGATCAACGACTGTGTTGGACTTGCGAGAAGCCGGGTCATAACTCGTGTGACTGTTGGAAACGTCATCAACAAACCAAGGGGGAAAGTTACAAAAGACAACTGAGGTGTCGTGAAATGGCAATGGACAGGAGTAGACAGTGAGGCTCCTTTCCGATAAGAAAAATTTGGGCCGACCGATTGCCCATCAGAGCGGTTCACATCGTTGTAGGCAAGGGTTCATGAGATCGCAAAGTTGGACGAGCGGTACGAGGACGTCCAACGGGCAATACTGCTACGAGTACAACTGAAGGATTACAAATGTTATAGAACGGTATCGACATGTTTGGATGGAGGAGCTTCTTATAGATTTGTAAGAAACAACATGGTTTGGAAGCTGAGGTTTCCAGGCTGAAGGAGGGGTGCTTGAAGGGAAAATCATCAAATTTTTGAACCACTCTGACTCCAAGTTGAAGATCTGCACGACGCAAGAGTCTGGAGGACTTGCCCAATGAGCAAGCACCAAATCATCATGGGTCAAGATTTCCTATACCGGCATAATCTGCCGGTGGACTCGAGCAACGGATCGTTTTTGTCAGCAGTAATTGCACAAAGCCACATCTGCCCTTGGTCCTGCGACCCACGACGTAACAGCGGTTACGGGAAACAACAAAGGTGAAAGTAGTAGAGGATGTTGCGGCAGCCACAAGACACCAACTGATACCTCTGGACGTGGCTGAGTGGTACCTCAAACGCAAAGCTCAAGCATGGCTAGTCCACGTGGAAAAATGCCCTGAAATGCAGAGCTCATGACGAACTACCCCAAGAGTTACCTCTGTGGTGGAACATCGACCATCAGATAGAACTAGAGCCAAGTAGTAGACCCATGGTAAGGTGACCTATTGGATAGCTATCACGAGCTGACCGGACTCAAGAAGCAGCGGAACGAGATGCTCGGTCAAGGGTTCATCAGACCCTTCACGACACCCTATCGAACACCTGTACAATTTGTAAAAAAAAACCGGAGACATGCGGATGTATTTGGACTACCGAGCGTTGAAGTACATCACCATAAAAAACACTACCCTCTTCCGTGAGCAGACAAACTTTTCAATCGACTCCGTGGGATTCACATTTTCAGCAAAATCGACCTTTGTAATGGCTATCATCAGATCCGTGTATCTGATAAGGACATCGCGAAGACTGTACTTCAAAACAGATACATGCAGTTTGAGTTCACGGTCATGCCTTTTGGACTCACAAATACCCCCTCTTATGGCGACAATGAACAATATCTTTTGTCCATATCTCGATGACTTCAATGTTGTATATCTCGATGACATCCTTATGTACAGCTGTATCCCGGAGGAGCACAATGGATGTCTCCCATTTTTTTTTTGAGATTTTACAAAGAGAGAAATGTCTCGGAAAACTCTCGAAGTACGACTTTGGTCATCGTTCTACTAAGTTTTTGGGCCACACCATTGGTGGCAGGCGGATCACCATGGACCCAAAAAAGGTGGAGGTGGTTGCTGACTAACAGACGACGAATATTCGGGATTTTCAATTATTTTTGGACTTCTGCAACTACTACCATCGATGTGTAAAGGATTATGCTCAGGTGCCAGCGCCTCTCATTGATCTCACTCGAAAAACCAGCAGGTGGAATTAGGGGGATACTGAACAAGAAGCGTTCCACCCTTTGAAAAATGCTTTGACCTCGGCGCAAGCCTTACAATTGGCCAATCCAATCGTGGAATACATCATGGCCACTGACGGGTCCGATGAATTCATTGGAGCCATTCTCCTCTAAGACAATGGCGGTGGAGAACGACCGGTTGCATACATGTCACGAAAACTACGCGGACCGGAACTCAATCATATGGTACACGAAAAAGAAATGCTCGCAGTCGTGCACACGCTCAGGACGTGGCAGTGCTACTTGGAACGCCGACGATGCATCGTCCATACTGACTATCACGTGCTAAAATATCTCAAGACTATGCCAAATCCGAGCCATCGATGAACTCGGTGGATGGAGTTCCTACAGTCCAATTTCGACTACGACATAGAGCACCGGCCTAGAAAGCCTAATGAGACGGATGCTCTGAGTAGACGACCAGATTCAATGGCGGAGGTCAACACGTTGCTCGTCGAACGAGACGCGTACCTCGTGAGACTGTTTATGGTTCAACTTCGTCAAACCACAATGAAGTTGTGCTTCGACGACCCCTATTGGCGATTTCGATTCACTCGCCAGGTTGTCATTGTACCAAACAAGGAGCTTCTAAGAGTATCTTGTTGGAGGAATGCCACGACACTGGTCCAGGTGAAAACTTTCGGAAAGCCAAGGTGCTTAGCTGGCAAAACACTATTGGTGGGACAAGATGCAGGCCAACGTGGCAGCTTTTTGTACATCATGCAATACCTGTCAGAGAAAAAATTCTCGTTGCACGCGGCCACCCAATCTTCTCCAACCACCTTCTCCAACAGAACCTTCATCCTAACGACGAACACCGTCACCACAGAAGGAACAGCACAACTGTTCTTAAACCAGATCGTACGGCTGCAAGACATGCCATGTACCATCATCAACTATTTCACCAATTGTTTTTAGCGTAAATTGATGACGCGTTATGGTAATCCGATCCAGCTATTAACAAAGTTCCATCCTCAGACCGACAAGCAGATCGAGCGGACCAATCAGACGTTCGAAAAACTCCTCCGCACTTTATGCATGTCCCATGGCACCGATCCAGCGGCCAAACTACCTACCGTTGGACTCACATACAACTCTACCACTTTCACGGTAACAGGTAAAATTCCTTCCAAAGTGGTATACAAAAAACTAACCGCCATACCGGTTGGATTACAGAGTAAGAAGAACAATCCCATGGTTGACATCCACAGGAAGTCTCAAGTAGCTATGAAGCGAGCGGCCAACCGACATCGCAGCAATGACGTGTTCAACGCTGGAAATCATGTCCTTGTCAACACAGTGAACATCAAACTCCAAGGACTGGACTTCACAAAAGCTCAAACCCTGCTGGTTGGGATTGTATGACATCGAGCGCATGAGAACCCCCCTTGCCGCTCGACTTTGCCTGCCTGAAAGCATGGCGATTTATCCTATCCCCCACATCAACAAGCTCAAGGAGTACAACCTTCCCCGGCAGAGACGTCGCTTATCCACCTCCTGTGAAAGTGGACAGGAATACGGTGTACGTATTGAAGATATTCTCAGACATCGATGTCGAAGAAAATTCATCAAGTAACTGGTCAAGTGGCATGTGTACGACACTATGCACAACAACTTGGAGCCCTACTACAACCTCCATGACGTCGATCATCTGATCGATGACTATTACCATTGTCAACAGCCTACATATGCTAACGTGTCGGGACATCGCGGCTAAAAGGGGGGAAGTGTTACTTCCCTGACGTACACGCGTCCTTAAACTCCACGAGTGTGTATTTCTGTTATTACATTCGTGGCCCACTGCGTGTCGGCCTCCAGATTTTTACGCGTTCGGCCGAGGGCATGTTGGCCAACTAGCCCAACCTCTGGTGTTCCGTTCTAGAAGTTTCTAACTTTGACCACCTTCCAGAAGGGTCAACAGAATTGTCATGGACTATATCAATATTTCGTATTTTACGGTTGACTTCTCGACGGTCCTGCATCTGTAAAAAAAACCGTGCCTTCATTTGCTCAAAGCCCTTGAATTTTTGGAAGAGCTTCTTGAAGCAGCCACTCACGCACGCACGCACGCACACACGCACGCATGCACGCACGCACACACGCACGCACGCACGCACGTACTCACGCACGCATGCACGCCACACGCACCCACCCACGCACGCACCCACGCACGCACGCACGCACGCACGCACACACGCACGCACACACGCACGCACGCACGCACGCACCATTTAGTCCCAATCACCCCAAATTCACGCACTACTATATCTGTGTACACCACAAATTTTTCTGTACACGTACCTTCCTTGTACTCACCCATACATTATAGTAACTTTCATAGAATATTCCTGGTCGCATTGGAGGATAAAGTCACATAATGAAGAGTCTTCCGCGTACTTCTACACAAATTTACACTTTAAGAACTATTAAAAAATCCCAGTTGTGTAAATGATGTCCCATCACTTCTATAAAGCTTCTCCTCCTTGTACACAAGTGTACTTTTGTATATCATTGTCATTTGGGCCAAATAGCCCTTCTACCCAATCCGCGAGGGGGTCAGGAACGCCCTACCCAACGAACAAAAAATATTGTTGCCCTGTCAAGCGATTTAAAAATAGGACTCCCCTGCCCACTAGCTTCACCATGCTCGATGAGCGGCATGCGCCACTGATCGAGTGAAACGAGGTGGGGCATGTCCACCCCCCTCGTGATTCTCGCTCTCACGCAAGAATCGCAATCGAGCGAAAACATCCGTTCTTGAAAACGAGCAGAAACTCCTCTTTTTTTCCGTCACACGCAAACCCTTCCAGTAATCAAACCACAACCATAATTACATTAGGGGTTTAGGGTTTTGTTTTTGTGCGAGCACCTACTGGGCCCCACGGTAGCGGGGCCCAACAGGTTCCCTTTCAACGCATGGGGAGTCTTGCACTCCCCATGCGAACCATACGCAAACCCCCACCATGAACATTCACAAACCCCTTGAATGAGGGATTTGTGAATGTTCAGAGATGTTGATGACATCAGCATGTTGGTGCTGCATCGCATGCAAGGACGGCATGATGCGATTTATCGCTCTTCGTGGGTAAAATGTTGATATTCTCTAGTCAGTGGATAGGGGAGTCTTATTCTTCCTAACGCCGGGTAGAGTAGTTTTATTCTCCCGAACGCCTTGCAGGGCATACACACAATCACTTTTTGTGGGTAATCCCTACATGTACCCTTTTAACTTTTGTCCACTCCCTCATATACTCCCCTCATATACTTTCCTCTTTCTAGGGGGGGAGGAGACGATGGGGGAATGGGGGGTTCAAAGGACAAAAGCGTATGAGACAAGTGTATAAAGGAGTGTATCACTAAACAAGTGACATTATGTTGAAAGAACACATTGGTGTAAATGATAACATATCACTTCCATGAAGTTTCTCCTCCTTATTTAGGAGTGTATGTTTTGTATGTCACTGTCATACCAGATTCTGTTTAATCCCCCTTAGACTCCCCTCATACACTTTTCACTTGACGGGGAGGGGGGGGGTCCAAATGGCAAAAGTGTACACGGCAAGTCTATGAAGGAGTGTATGACTGAACAAGGGATGTTACGTTGAAACAATACATTTGCGTACATGATCTTACATAACTTGTATGATGTTTCTCCTCATTGTACTTAAGTGTACTTTTGTATGCCGCCATCATATACTTTTCTGTTCACTCCCTCATACAATCTCCTCATACACTTTCCACTTGACGGGGGAGAGGGGGGGGAGGGAGTGGAGTTGAGGGAGGAGGGTCCAAATGACAAAAGTGTATGAGACAAGTGTATGGAGTGTATCACTTAACAAGTGACATTATGGTGAAACAATACATTTGTGTACATGATATCACTTCCGTGAAGTTTTTGCTCCTTTTACACAATTGTACTTTTGTATGTCACTATCATACCAAATTCTAGTCACTCCCTCATATAGTCCTCCCATACACTTGACGGGAGGGGGAAGGGGGGTCGGGGGGGTCCAAAGGGCAAAAGTGTACGATGTAAGTGTATGAAGGAGTGTATCACTTAACAAGTGATGTTACGTTGAAGTAATCCATTTGTGTACATGATCCCATAAAACTTCTATTAAGTCTCTCCTCCTTGTACGCAAGTGTGTTTCTGTATGTCACTGCCATACCAAATTTTGTTCACTCCCTCATACAACCCCCCCATACACTTTCCTGTTGACAGAGGGTAGGGGGAGGGAGGAGGTCAAGGGGGGGGGGTACAAACGGCAATAGTGTATGAGGCCAAAGTAAGGAGTGTATCACTGAATAAGTGACGTTACACTGAAATAATACATTTGTGTACATGATCTCATATGACCTCCATGAGGTTTCTGCTCCTTGTACACAAGTGAACTTTTGTGTGTCACTATCATACAAAAATCTGTTTACTCCCTCATACACTTCCTTCATACACTTTCCACTTCATGGAGGAGGAAGGTGGGAGGAGGGGTCCAAAAGAAAATAGTGTATGAGGTAAGTGTACGAAGGAGTGTATCACTAAACAAGTGATGTTACAGTGAAAAAATACATTTGTGTACATGATCACCTACCACTTATGTGAAGTTCTCCTCCTTGTACACAAGTGTACATTTGTATGCCACCATCATATCATCTTTTGTTCACCCCCTCATACACTCCCCTCAAACACTTTCCACTCGACCAGGAGGGGGGGGAGGGGAGGAGGGGGGATTCAGAGGAGGGGGTTCCAAATGACAGAAGTGTGTGAGACAAGTGTATGACGGAGTGTATCACGTAACAAGTGATGTCATGTTGAAATGATACATTTGTGTACATGATAACCTATCACTTCTATGAAGTTTCTATCCCTTGCACACAAGTGTGCTTTTGTATGTCACTACCATACCAAAGTTTGTTCCCTCTCTCATGCAATCCTCTCATACACTTTCCACTTGACGAAAGGGAGGGGGGGTCAGGAAAAGGGGAGGGGGGGGGTCCAAACGGCAAAAGAGTACAAGGCAAGTGTATGAAGGAGTGTATCACTTAACAAATGATGTTATGTTGAAAATTTTCATTTGCTTACATGGTCTCATGTATCTTCTATGAAGTTTCTCCTCCTTGTACACAAGTGTACTTTTTTTTATCGCTATCGCATAAAATTCCGTTCACTCCTTCATACACTCCCCTCATACACTTTCCACTTGACGAGAGGGGAGGGGGGAGGTGGGGGGGTCCAGAAGACAAAAGTGTATGAGGTAAGTGTATTAAGGACTACATCACTAAACAAGTGACGCCACAATGAAACAATCTATTTGTGTACATGTTCACCTACCACTTCTGTGAAGTTTCTCCTCCTTGTAAATCCGTGTTCTTTTGTATGTCGCTGTCATACAAAATTCTGTTCACTCTCTCATACACTCATCTCAAAAATTTCCAATGGACGGAAGGGGGAGGGGGTGGAGGGTCCAAAAGACAAAAGTGCTTCAGGTAAGTACATGCAGGAGTGACGTTACAATGAAACAATACATTTGTTTTTTGCTGAGGAAATGAAACGAGACATGCGTAGATAGTGCTACCACTATGTGTCTCTCTCACATCCTAGAAACTTCTACACTCATAACCACATCTACTGTACACATGTCCTCTGGTGTATTAAAGTGGTATGATTAACTCTAACTCGCACACACGCATGCACGCACGCACGCACACACACACACACACACACACACACACACACACACACACACACACACACACACACACACACACACACACA
>SZWC01030296.1:9771-24645 GCA_023375785.1 Penium margaritaceum | reverse complement strand
AACTTGCTTGCAAAGTTGTGCACTCAACGAAGAAAAGAGAGAGACGGGAGGGAGCGAGCGAAACTAGTACCGGTGAGCACTCACTCACCACGAGTGTCAAACTCGGGTGAGCAAGTGCCGCCACCCGGGGGTCGAGCTCGACTGCTCAGAACAAACCGAGGGCGGCTACTCACCAACGCATGGTCAAGACCGGCACGGTGGCCCCCTAAGGATCAGCATCCGGGAAACATGCAGCTCCCCCATAACATGCAAGGCAACATGATATGATGCACGGCACGCCAGTGAGAATGTACGGGCCTCAGCATCTACCGCATCACAGAGAGTCATAGAAAACCATGGAGAATCATGCAATGGTCACGTTTGTGCCCGAGGGCATTCCTAGGTCGAGCAGCAACAGCAGCTTGAGAGGATCAACGGCTCCAACCAGGATGGGCACGCCGGATGCTTCCCCAGGTGGGACCATTGTCATTCAATATGTACAGAGTGTGTGTGGAGTGTGAGAGGTAAGAGGGCATAGAGTTGTGAGTGGCCAACGACCTTCAACACTCCCCCATGACCCGCAAACAAGCAACCCACACACATATGAGAGAATCACAAGAGGTGAGAGAGAGAAACACACCAATAATCAACCTGGATCATGCGGACTAATGAGACCCACGGAGTGAACATCACTTTTGAAGACGTTTTGGCTGAGGGCTTTAGTGAAAAAGTCAGCTTTCTGTGATCGTGTATCCACCCATGCGACTTGGACGATGCCGGCAGCAATGCACTCATGAACAAAATGATGCTCCGCATTGATGTGCTTGGTGCGTGAGTGATGCATGCCACTGTTCTTAGTAATGGCTTTCATACTTTGATTATCACGGCACAGAGTGATGTAGTGGATGGGAACACACAATTGCTGCAGTAGACGACACAGCCAGACAGCTTCACATGTGCCTGCACCAAGAGCGACATACTCAGCCTCAGCAGTACTGCGTGCTACACACCCTTGCTTGCCACTCTTCCAGGAGACTGCAGTGCCACCAACCAGAAACATGTACCCTGTACGGCTACGAGCATTAGAGACATGTGCCCAGTCACTGTCGGTGAAACCGTCCACCACGACCGAGGGTTGTGCACAAAAGTGCAGCCCAATGCGAGGGATGGAGAGGGCGTATCACACCACTCGCAATGCTGCCTTGAGGTGACGCTCACGGGGGCACTGGGAGAATTGAGACAGCAAGTTCACCGCAAAAGCCACATCCGCACGTGTGGTCGTAGCAAGATACATTAGGAAGCCAATAACGCGGAGATAGTCGGTCACGTCAATTGTCTCCCCCAGCTTTGAGAGCTCCGGTGACTTGAGGAGGGACTAACCAGCAGGCGTCATGGGTGTGGACGCTGTGGGGATGGACATGAGGAGTGGGGCAAAAAGCTCCCCTAGGCTACGCACATATGCAGCCTGATGCACATGCAGGACGCAATGTGCACAGTCCCGCTCCAACTCCATTCTAAGGAAGACACGGGCTGGACCAAGATCCTTCATCTTGTACACTATTTGAAGGAAGGACTTGACAACCGTCAGATTGGCATTATCCGGAGAGGCAATGAGAAGGTCATCCACGTACACAAGAATGGCGACGAGTGGTTTAGCGGGGGGCCCAAGAAACAGTGCCGGATCTACGGCACTCAATTTGTAACCCCCTTTCTCGAGAGTAGATGTGATCTCTTGGTTCAGCACCATGGGGACTGTTTGAGGCCATAAAGAGCCTTGCGCAAGTGCCAAACCCGATCGGTGCCATCAGAGAAGCCGGGTGGTTGTACCATGTAAATCTATTCATCCAACTTGCCATGTAGAAAGGCATTATTGATGTCCATCTGCTCAAGTTCCCAGTCGTGCTGAATGACTATGCTGAGAAGAGCCCTGGCTGTGGTGTAGCAACCAGCTGGAGCGAAGGTCTCATCAAAGTCGACACCGGGGATCTGAGAGAACCCTTTGGCTGTGAGACGAGCCTTGTACCATTCAACTGTGTTGTCCGGATTCAACTTACGACGGTACACCCACTTTGCAACAACGGCCTTGCGGCCCGGTGGGAGGTCAACAAGCTTGCACACGCCGTGATCAGATAGGGCATCGAGTTCAGCCTTCATGGCCTGCTCCCACAACGGGAGTCAGAGGCTGTACGAGCAGCCTGCACAGTCAGTGGTTCAGGAGGAAGCGGAGAAAGACCAGTGGTAGCGAAGTACGAGGCAACATACCCAGCTAATGATGAGGACAAAGCTGAGTGGAATTCCTGTTCAACAAGAGTGTAGCCAAGTGCGGTGCTGGGGTGTATGACAGACGCTACTGCAGACAGGCCAGAGGTGGTGAGACCAAGTGCACGAAGACCGGGGTCACCTGAGACGACGGGGTGAGACTGCGAAGGGAGAGCCCGTAGACGTCCACCATGTGTGTAGGGTGAGACTGGGGAAATGGACGAAGTACGCGCAGAGGAGGGAGCAGCGGGAATATGCGGCGCAGGAGAAGACGAAGAGTCAAGAGCTGGCTCCGAGGCGATGAGTGGAGGAGGAGAGGACGAAGCCGTAGGAGAGACGTCGTTACGAGAGCCAGGAGATGGCCTGAGTGAGGCCAAGGGAGCCGTGGAGGAGGACGCAGATAAAGGAGGACTTTGCTTGGAAGGGGAGGAGACAAGGGGAACCAAGGGACGTCCCGAGGGGAGAACAGCAGGCCCAGAGGGCAGAGGACCACCCACACCTCGAAAGGGCGGAGAAAGGGACCCGCCAAAGTGAGGAGAGTCACGCTCAAACAGGTGGTAAGAAAAGAGGGTGTCACAAGACTCGATGACACGACAGCGGGAAGGATCCCAGAAGCGCCATGCCTTAAAGAAGGGAGAGACACCAAGAAGGACAACAGGCGATCACGAGGGGAGAGCTTACCATCACGTTGGTCGGTGGGTACCCAGACGGAGGCAAGGCAGCCCCATACGCGGGTCAGCACGCCGGCCAGTCCACTGCTCAAAGGGAGTAACTGTGTGAGGAAGGGGCCCATGCGGAATGTTGTTCCAGACCTACGTCATGTAGGCCATAGCCTCAAAGGCAGAAAGAGGGGACTGACCGGAGGCAGAGAGCAGAGAACAAACCCCATCCGCAAGAGTGCGGTTCCAGTGTTCCAACACACCATTTTGCAGTGGTGTATAGGGAGCAAATGATTCAAGTCGCACACCACGGGACTCAAGGAAGTGAGACGTGGGACCAATGAACTCACCACCAGGATCGCTTCAAAACACACGCAAGGACCGAAAGCAGACCCACTCGGCCTGAAGGAGCTAGGACTCAAGGACGTCGGTGACTTCGCTCTTGTGCCGCAGGGCAAAAACCCAACGGTAGCGGGAGTAGTCATCAGTGAGACACAGAATGTAGCGCCCGAGGCCACCAAGGAACTCTTGGGGCAACGGGCCCATGACGTCAGCATGCACCATGTCAAGTGGGTGTAAGGTAGTGGACTCAGAGGTGGAGAAGGGTGAGCGGTGCATTTTGCCTCTGGCACAGTCAAGACAGGTGGATGTGAAGGGAGGAGAGAAAGTGGCAGGGTCAAGGCCGTGTGCAGGCTGAAGACAAAGGAGGCGTTGGATGGCGGCAGTGTGAATGTGACAAAGGCGACGATGCAGGAGATCAGCATGATCAGGCGACAAGGAGGGAGCGACGTGAACAAAGGCGGATGCAGCGGAAGGCGAGGACAACGTGAGAGGCACACGGAACAAGTGATCACAGCGCACACCATGTAGAACGACACGGCCAGAAGAACGGAGTAAGATGGAGGCAAGGCCGCGGCTGGACGAGATGTCCATGCCGTGATCGTCAAGGGTGGTCACAGAGAGTAGACTGACTTCAAGGTCAGGGACGTACAGGACATCTGGCAGATAGACAGTGCCACCGGGGCCAACAAGGCGGACAATACCAACATCTTGAACAGGGAGAAGCTGGCCGAAACCAGTTCGTACAGAACGCACAGACTGAACAGGCCCAAGGGACACGAAGGATGAACGTCAGGAGGTCATGTGATGTGTGGCCCCAGAATCAATGATCCAGAGGCCATGTGCGGCACGAGTGGAAGGAAGGACCAAACAGACAGCCACAGTGCCACGGACAAGGGGAGAGGTGGAATGTCCAAGACGTGCACTTAACGTGTGGGATTGCCAGGGTTCAATCCAGGCACGATCGTCAGGCAATTCCCCTTGCACACCACCAGAGGCAGAACCACGGAGAGTGACATCCGACTCACAAGGGAAGACACGGGACTGGCCACTCACACTCTCACCTCCCTGAGAGCGAAGATGGACAAGTTCGGCCAGGCGACGCTCAAGATTGAGCTCCTCATCTTGGCAATCAGAAGAACGCTCGGAGAGGCGGTCAGATGAGCGGTCTGATTGGTGGCCATCGTCACGAGTCCAGTGAGGAATGGAGTGTTGACATGGTGTGCCCTTGCCATGAGTGCCGTTGATCGTACTCCCTGATTCGACCACTGAGGAGTGGTCAAACACCTGATCTGACTGTAGATTTGGATTTCCTAGAGTTTTTCATGCAGGATCAAGTTTTGAATCGCTCGATTTGAGTGAGTATTCAGAAAGTTAACCTGGCCCAAAAATCGGGTGTTGGGCGTGTGGAATCTGGTACCCGCCATAGGTGGCGGGATAATCCACCGCCAATGATCCGAGTTCGTCTCCAATGGGATCCAAAGGAACATGGGCCATGAAGGAATGGATGTGGATGGTCTCCTGGACCAGGGCAAGCCCCTCCCCACGTTGGAATGACAGGGAGGGCGCTTCGACAGGCCACCGTCAAAGCGCCTCCAGTCACTCCCGTTCGTGGGCATGGTGGGCGGCTCGGCTCCACCAAGGGTTACTTTGATGGCCGTAGCAGGGGCTCTTCTGCTCCAATTTGGGCGTGCTTGGATGCGTTGGAAAGCTTAGATCATATGCTATAAGAATTTGATGTAATGTCACTATGCTAAACAACAAAAAAGTGTTTCAAATCAGATATACTGAACGACGTGTTGTGCGACGCGTTCTGCCCACTCACATCCGTGATCGTTGTGCTCCACACTCTTCACCATTGGTATCCATTGGATGCCCAAACCTTAGTAGCGTGAACCAGTGAGAGCTAGGCATCCTTGAGGGTGCCTCCACACCCACTAGAGCCAACACGGAGTAGTGGGAAGACGGGGGTCCGTAGTGTGGAGGGCCGGACGGTGGTGGCACCCAGCCCTAGGGGCGAGGTGCAGGAGGCGTCGACTGAAGAGGGGCCAACGTCGTGGTCAGGGCCGAGAAAGATGAGGAGGATGAGGAAGACCTGACTGTCACGGTGGCAGCAGCAGAGGAGGTAGTGACACCAGTGCGGGCCCAATGAGAACGCATGGAGGGGGCAAGGCGTGCATCGTCACGGGGTGCGGGACATTTGGGAACAGAGTGGCCGGTGGCGTCGCAGTTCCAGCAGGTGACATCAGCAACAAAGGAGCCAGAGCCCCTACCGCTACGCCTACCTCCACGCCCTTTGCCTCCACGACCCCCACCACGGCCAGAGTTGGAGCCAGTGCCTCCGCCACGCTGGGCAGCTTGTGTGGAGTAGACTAACGCCTGAAGGGAAGAGAGAATGGAAGAGGCTGCAGTGGAAGCGGAGGGAGAGGGGGTAGTGATTGCAGCAATGGTGGCACGATGCAGGCACTTGTTGTGGAGGGTATTCCACCAGTCATTGAGACGTGCAACAGTGAAGTCAAAGAGGGGGCCAATCCCCGGTGGGGAATTAGCAGGGACAGGTGTAGAGGCAAGGTGCTCAAGCTCTGCCTAGGAGACATGGAGATACAGGTCAGACAGCTCAGGAATGAGGCCAGTGACAATAGACAGACATGCGGAAAGAGGACCTGGGGCGGCCTTGCCAAGGTCACGCAGTAGGCGAAGGCTGCGTGCCCAGTACTCATTTGCTGTCTCGTCCGCCCGCATCTGCAACATGTTGAACTGAACAGTGAGTGCACTCTGGGAGGCATGCCCGGTGACAGTTTTGCGGCGGCGGATGAGCGCGTAGGCACCCACTAGGTCTGCATTGGTGCCTCGGATGGGGTTTGCATTGTACATACTATTAAAAAGTGCCCTTGCCATGGATGCCGTTTGCCGTTTTCCTGGTTCGACCACTAGGGAGTGGTTGGATGTCTGATCTGATTGCAGATTTGGACTCCTTGGATTTTGTCATGCAGTTTCAAGCTTTCAGTTGCTCGATTTGGTTGAGAATTCAGAAAGATAGCCCCATCCGAAGTTCGGGTGGTAGGTGGGTGGAATCTGGGTTCCGTCATTGGTGACGGAGTAATTCCACCACCAGTGATCCGAGTTCGACTTCAATGAGCTCCAAGGGCACATGGGCCATGAACAAAAAGGATGTGGATGGTCTTCTGGACTAGGGCGAGCCTTCCCCCACGTTGGGATGACAGGAAGGGCGCTTCGACAGGCCACCGTCGAAGCGCCTCCCGTCATTCCCGTCCGTGGGTATGGTGGGCGGCTCGGCTCCACCATGGCTTACTCTAACGGCCGTAGCAGGGGCTCTACTGCTCCGTTTTGGGCGTGCTTGGATGCGTTGGAAAGCTTAGATCACAGGCTATAAGAATCTGATGTAATCTCACCAAAATAACTAACCATTGATGATTCCCAGCCTTTCTCAGTTTCCGCAATCTGTGTTCTGCCTGAATTCTGCTCACTTGGTGTTGTGGCGACCCAAAGCACACACCTCCCGTGGAAGTCTCTTTGCACTAAGCAGCCGTGGACACTCAGGCAGTTCAGGGCATGCCAGGACAGCATTCTTGTCACATACCAATATCATCCAGAAGATTTTCGGGGCCGGCATTGATAAGAGCCCGCACTGCACGTGTAGCCTCTGCTGGCTGCGGCACAAAAGATGGCCTGGCAGGGGAGTAGTACTCCCATAGCAGCTCACCCTGAGCCCACACATTGAAGCGTGTCTCCCAGGATGTGAAGGTGAGCATGGAGGTGAATTGCAGTGGTGGTGTCTCAAAACATTTTTGCCGCGTTGGTGGGGGAGTACGAGCAGAGGCTGTTGCAGCTGAGAGAGATGGAGAGGAGGTGTTGGCAATGCCGCCAACAGGTGGTGCTGATGAGTCTGTAGATCCTGGCTGGTCAGCAGGGAGCACTGCAGCAAAGGCTGGGACAAAGTGGAGACGCTCAAGAACTAACGTAGCTACTTTTGCGGCTAACTCCTCATGTGCGTCTCGCTCCCGGTCAAGCTCATCTTGTGCTTTTTGACGCTCGGCCTGTGCTTCACTAAGAGCGGCCTGGAGGGCCTCTAGCTTCTCGTCTGGCCCAGGCATGGCAGAAAGGGGAGAATACGAGAGCAAAAATGCCAACACAGATGAGAGGGAAGAGGAAGGGAGCGTAGCATGCAGGGTGAGGGATGGTCTAAACGAGCTAGTGACGGTGCAGCAGAGAGAAGAGATGGGCCACCACAGCTACTGCTGAGGAGAAGAGCAATGCCACCCACCCCGCAGCTGCCATGGTCAAACACGGAAGGCCAGTGACNTGACAGAAGCGCCGGCCATTGCCGCAGACGCAGAAGCAACGAGGACCCCTGTAGCAATGTGTGGAGTTAGCTCCCGTGGGGCACTTGTGGGGGTCAGAACAGCTGTGCTGTGGAGGCTCGGATGGAGCCGACGGCTGCTATGGTGGCGTCGGCTCCAGATGAGGCAGCGGTGGCAAGGAAGGCTGCTGCTGCTGTGATCTTAGTGGTGATGTTTGCCACGGCAGTAGTAAGCACCATGAGAGAAGCTGCTGCGTGTGCATAGGCATCGGTGGCTCGGCCCACGGCAGTCTGCGTGGGAGCTATGCAAGCACGGGCAATGGCAGCGAAGGTTTATGCGGCTGCTGCTACTGCGTCAAGAATGGCTCCTGCAAGGCTGATGGGGTCTGTGTGCACTGGAAGCACAGGGTTAACACCTGGTACCTCTAGTTCCGGTGACGGTTCAGCAGATGCAGCAGCAACGTGAGGCGGGCCTAATGTGGCGTTGGCGGTAGATGCATAAGTGGAAGGTGGTGTGCTGGCCGGCGGTTGCATGATATGGGAACGAGGAGGTGACAGTGGTAGATCGTCCGTAGTGTACACTTGTCGGTTGATCCCCTCCTCTCGTGCAGCTGCTGCTCTCTCCAGATCTTCTTGCCAATAGGAGGAGTCAAGCATGCGGAACCAGAGTGGTGTGTTGTTGTCCAGAGGCGTAGGAGGGTTGTAATCTAGAGGGTCCTCCCACCTGCGGTCGGTGTAGTGCGTTGCAGTGCGAGGACAATGAAGATCGTCGTCAGGGGGCTCGTCAAATGGTGGTCAATCCGGGGTGGTTGTTGCAGGTCATGGGCACCTGAGTGCGGTTAAGAGTGGTCGCAAAGAATGACTGGCAGCTGAGAGAGCAGCTGAGCGTGGAGAGCACGCGAGAAAGGGCAGGGTGCAGGAAGGGCCCACCGGAGACACAGAGGAGGCGGGAGGTGCATCCGAGCACCACAGACGACCTCGTAGATAGTCGAGAGCAAGTGCAAGTCACGGACACCGAGTGCGGCCAAGAGTAACTGCAAAGAATGGCTGGCAGTTGAGTGAGCAGTTGCGTGCGGAGAGCACGCGAGAGCAGCCGGGTGCAGCCGGGGTTCGCCAGGAGCAGAGAGGAGGCGAGAGGAGCACTACACACGCCCTCGTGGGCAGCCGAGAGCAGTTGCAAGTCACGGACACCAGAGTGCGATCAAGAGTGACCGCGAAGAATGGCTTGCAGCTGAGAGAGCAGCTGAGCGTGGGAAGCACGCGAGAGAAGCCGGGTGCAGCCGGGGCTTGCTGGGAGTAGAGAGGAGGTGGGAGGTGTGTTCGAGCACTACAAGCAGCCTGGAGGGCAACCGAGAGCAGCTGCGGAGAATGGTGAGGCGGTTGGGGGCGGCGTGAGAGCCGAAAAGAGGTGCCAGCCGCTTGGGACGGGAGAGCGCTTGTGGGGCCCAAAGAGGGTGATCATGTCGCGCAGCTGAGATAGCTGCTGCGGGCTGGAAGAAGGTGGAGGCGGAGAACAGTTGCGAGAGCAGCTGTGGTTATGCGTGGACCACGGGAGACGTGGACCACTGAGGGCCCCAAGGACAAGGATCGCCGAGCGGTGAGAGGCATGTCTCACTACTCTGATACCAGTAGTTGCTAAGAAGTTACGTAACTAGGCCATGTGTGGTGAGGTGGGTGAATGCAACAATTCACACCAAGCGTGAGATGCCATGGATGCAGTAACTTGCTTGCAAAGTTGTGCACTCAACGAAGAAAAGAGAGAGATGGGGGGGAGCGAGCGAAACTAGTACCGGTGAGCACTCACTCACCACGAGTGTCAAACTCGGGTGAGCAAGTGCCGCCACCCGGGGGTGGAGCCCGACCGCTCGGAATAAACTGAGGGCGGCTACTCACCAATGCACGGTCAAGACTGGCACGGTGCTGAGAAGATTCCAAGAAGCTTCCTAGCCTTTATGCTTGCTAGCCTGACAGCACGGGTCTGGCTGGTTGACACACAGGTCATGCAAGGGACAGCAAGGGTAGGGAGAGACACGTGCACTTGTATCTCAAGCTTCAACTGAAGTTAATGCAGAGAGAAATAACAAATGACAGGTCCACAACATGAATAGCCGCCGTGGCTCACGGCGGATGGCGCACACGACGGTGCCTGTCAAACCTGAACCGGCCCAAAACCATTGTTTTGGCCATAATTCTGCGCACAAGCGTCCAAACGGAGCGCCGTCTGATCCTACGGATGCACGACAAAAAGACAGACACAATGACTGGTCACACGCCTACGTCCGGGAACAGCCGGAGAGTGTAAGAAAACAAACATGTAAATCAGCCTGGCAGGGCTGTCCACCGAGAAAATCCTGAAGACCTCCAAACGTAGTCCGTGGGCTGTGGGAGCCCTCTGGTACACTGGGTAGGCTGCCAGGCTGCCTCCAGCGGGTGGAGCATCACCTCAGGGAACTCTGTCTCCAGCTGGGTCCGCCTCAAGGATCTGCACGAGCATGGACACGGCCGAGTGGTCACAACCAACTGTNCGCCTCAGCGGCGCCAGCGCCGAGAGCAACATACTCAGCCTCTGAGGAGCTACAAGCAATGCACCCCTGCTTACCGCTGCGCCAAGACACAGCAGTGCCTCCAAGCAGGAACACGTAACCCGTGCGGCTGCGTCCATCAGGACTCCATGCCCAGTCGTTGTCGGTGTAGCCATCGACCACAACCGAGCACTATCTCCGAAAGCAGAGACCGTGATACGGTGTGGAGACCACGTACCGGACGACTCGCAAAGCTGCGTGCAGAGCGCGAGCCCGAGGGGACTGACTGAACTGTGCGAGTAGGTTGACAGCGAACGCAATGTCGGGACGCGTGGTCGTGGCCAAGTACATCAGTGAGCCAATGATGCGCAAGTACAGGGTCACGTCCACAGTCTCGCCCAGATCGGATGGGTCTGTCACCTTCAGGGCGTCCTGCCCATCGGGAGTGATGGGTGACGAGGCGGCGAGAACAGCGCCAAGGAGGTCAGCAAACCGCTCCCCCACAACCTGTGCATATCGTGCCTGATGGAGGAGGAGTGTCCGTCGACGACGATCACGCACAATCTCCATCCCGAGGAAAACAGCCGCTGGACCAAGGTCCTTCATCGTGTAGGCGGCCTACATGACCGCCTTAGCCTCCTTCACGGCCTCCAGTGAAGGAGACGTAATTAGGAGATCGTCCACATACACCAGAATGGCAGTGAGGTGCTCAGCTGTCCGTCGGATGAAAAGTGACGGGTCGGCATCACTCTGGACGTACTCGGCCCGAGTGAGGGTGCGAGTGATCTCTCGGTTCCGGCACCGGGGTGACTGCTTCAGGCCATGCAAGGCCTTGCGCAAGCGCCAGACCTTGTTGCCCTCGACCTCAAACCCAGGTGGCTGGACCATGTAGATCTCCTCCTCCAAGGTGCCGTGGAGGAACGCATTGTTCACATCCATCTGGTGCAACTCCCAGTCATGGTGAGCGACCACACCAAGCAGCGCGCGAGCTGTGGTCATGCAGCCAACAGGGGCAAAGGTGTCAGTGAAGTCGATCCCCTCAACCTGAGAGAATCCCTTGGCAGTCAAGCGGGCCTTATAGCGGTCCAGTGAGCCGTCAGGCTTCACCTTCTTGCGGAAGACCCACTTGGCCTACACGACCTTCCGTCCCTCAGGACGGTCCACCAGCTCAAAGACTCCGTGCTCTCGGATGGCCCTGAGCTCGTCCTAACAGGCAGCCCGACACTGCTCAGCATCCTCTCTTGAGAGAGCCTCCTTTAACGTGTCTGGATCAGGGACCGTCAAAGGGGAGCTCCGGGTGGCCAGGACACATGCCTCATGGGGCGGACGGACCGCAACTAGGTCAGCGGCAGCTGCCTGTGCAGCCTCGTGCTCGTCAGCAATCAGCTGGTGCCCAATGGGACAAGCTGGGTGCACCTTCGTGTAGGTGCCTTGGACACTTAGGCCGAGAGCCTTTGTGCCAGGGTCACGACTATGCACGCTGCGTGTGCGTCGTGTGGGTGGCACAACCGTAGTCGAAGGTGCTCGTGAGGCCAGTGGGCAAAGAGACGCCTACCTGGTCTACGGGAGTAGCCCGAGTCTGAGCTGACCGATGGTTCTGGCACAGGGAGGGCAGGTGCTGTCTCTGGAGACGCTGCAGGCGTGGGCAAGAAAGGCGCGGCAGGCGCGGGCGAAACAGGCGCTGCAAGCACGGACGAGACGGTCGCGACAGGCGCGGGCGAGACAGTCGCGGCGGGCGCGGGTGAGGCAGGCACCGCAGGCAAAGAGGCGGCAGGTGCAGTCCCGGTAGGCAAAGGAGGCGCTACAGGTGCGGGCAAAGCAGGTGCTGCAGGTACGGGCGAAGCAGCCGCTGCAGGTGCGGGCGAAGCAGGCGCTGCAGGTGCGGACGAAGCAGGCGCTGCAGGTGCGGGCGAAGCAGTCGCGGCAGGCGCGGGCGAGGCAGTCGCGGTGGGCGCGGATGAGGCAGGCGCGGCAGGCGCACGCGAGACAGTCATGGCGGGCGCAAGCGGGGTAGGCGTAGAGACTACAGGCCCGACAGCAATGATGGCCGGGTCAATGATGGCCGGGTCAATGGTGGCCAGCGACGGTCCCACCCCGGAGGCACCCTGGACGGACTCACCCTGCGGGGTAGACTCCCCCATCCGACGGGAAGCCTCACAGGTAGGAACGTGAGACGCTGCCTGGGTGAGAATGGCAGACAGGTCGCGGTACGACAGTGCCTAAAACAACAGCGCGTCGCGCGACTCAACGATGCGATGGCGACCCGCATCCTAGAAACGCCACGCTTTGGAGCGCGAGGAGACACCGAGGAAGGCACACATCCGGCCGCGCGGAGAGACCTTGGACCCCTACTGGTCTTCGGTGTACCAGACACAGGCCAAGGAACCCCAGACGCGAGCAAGCCTGAGGTCCGCACGGTGACCGAACCACAGCTCATACGGCGTGACGTGGTCCGGCAAGGGACCATGCGGGAGGCGGTTCCAGACCCACGTTATGTAGGCAAAGCCCTCAAAGGCGAAGGACTCCGGGAGACCGCACTCAGCGCGCATAGGGCGAACCGCGTCCTCCATGGTGCGGTTCCAGTGCTCGGACACACCGTTCTGCTGTGGCATAGCAGGGGCCGAGAGCCGGTGACAGATACCAAGCTCGGCGAAGTGAGTGGTCAGCTCACCGAGATACTCACCGCCGCGGTCATAGCGGAAGGTGTGGAGGGAGTGACGAGACTGACGCTCGGCCATCACGAGCCACAAGCGCACGGCTAGAGCGGCATCACTCTTGTGGCGGAGGCAATAGACCCATCGCATGCGGGTGAAGTCATCCGTGAGGGTAAGAACATACCGACCACGGTCAGCGACAGACTCGACAGGGAGGGGTCCGAGGAGGTCCGAGTGGACAAGCTCGAGGGGACGCTGCGCGCGAGTGACGGAGGCAGGGTAGGTGCATCGATGCATCTTGCCCTGAGCGCAGAACAGACAGTCGGTCTTGGGCGGCTTCTCAAAGGAAGCCGCGTCAAGACCGAGAGCGGGCTGTGTACGAATGAGCCTGGACACAGTGTCCGTGCTCACATGACACAGGCGCCGATGTAACATGCGCTACTGGTCAGGAGATATTACCCCCGTGACAAAGACGCGGGCAGATGAGCAAGGGTAAGAGTCAGGAGCAGAGCAGTGCACGATGCGATACAGGTCATCCACAACAGAGGCACGCAACACAACCATGGAAGTGTCAAGTGCAGTGATCGTGGCATCATCAATGGAGTGGTGAACAGAGAGACTCATCCTCGTGCAGGCACGGACAGAGAGCAGGCTGAGCTCGAGATCAGGCACGAAAAGCACGTCAGAAAGATACACGGGACCAGACGGACCATCGAACCGTACGACCCCTGTCCCCTGAACAGGTAGTGACTGCCCAGAACCTGTCCGCACTGACCGAACAGACCCAACAGGACCAAGCACGACAAAGGCGGTACNTGTGGTGAGTGGCCCCTGAGTCAATGATCCAGTGGCCACTGGCCTCATGACCTGTGGTGGTCACGGTACAACAAGCAACGGAGCACGCTGCCTCTGCTGGACGCTCAGCAGGTGTGGCAGGACAGCGGGACAATGCACGACGATGCGACTCATCCAACCACTCTGTGCTGTCAGACTCAGCCTCACCAGGCGACGTAGCCCCCCCACAAGTACGACCACGTGCCACAAACACAGATGGACAGTCAGTCTGTGGACCACTCGGCTGTGACAGCACACTCGTACCTCCCTGTGAGCGAAGTGCCAGCAGTCGACGTAGCTCCGCGATGGTCTGGTCCCTCGGGTCCGGCGTGGTACTCCCCCCGGATGGCGGAGGATGTGCCGCCGGTGCTGCCCCGGAGGTCGCTGCGGCACGGGCTGCTGCTCTAGTGCGGATCCGCTCCTCGTGGGCTGCCTAAAGACCGCGGGTGATCCTCGCCCAGGCCAGCTCCTGCTGACACTCAGTGTAGCGATGAGGTCCGCCGCAGTTGTGGCAGCGGACCGCCCGACCGGTGCCACCGGAAGGCTGCTGCGGTCCCCTCTTCTTCTTCCCCTTCTTCCCCTTCACGGCTGCTGCAGTGGCTATCGGAGTAGTAGGGGAGGAAGCGGGAGAGGCAGAGGTGGAGCTGGTGGGGATGAAGGTGGACGACGGTGTGGAAGGCGTAGAGGACGTCGCTCCCACTGCTGCTGCGGCCATGGCGCCCTGCCGATGCGCGCGGGCTGCCTCGTCAGCTGTCGCGGCCTGGATGAAGTATCGCTGTGCCTAGGGCAACAGCTGCAGGGTGTCGGACATGGACGCGAGGGCGTCCTGGTCAAGGCGGGAGAAGGTGTCAGTGAGCTCGGGGCGCACTCCCAGCATGATGGTGTCCAGCGCCCAGAGTTGAGAGCCGCCTCCGGTGCCCAGACGAGTGTACAGGCGCATGGCCCGACGCCAATAATCAGCTGCTGACTCCGAGGATCCCTGATGAAGGGAGTGGAACTCGCGAAGGCGCGCTAACCGGGTCGCGTGAGTCTCTGCTGCAAAAAGGGTCAGCGCCAGCTCCCAGCCGCGGCGCGGGTCTGCGCCTGCTCCTATCCCAGGCGCGCCCAGGAAGGGGCGGAAGTCGACCACTGTCTCCTGTGGAACTGCGTACAGCAGTCCACGCATGGCACGCGCTGCCGTCTGGGACTGGAGCGGATCAGCCGTCTGGTACTGGCTGTGGTAGTAGGGCCAGACTCCCTCTGAGTCTGCCCATACCTGAAACAGCACCTCCCAACAGTCAAACCCCGCCTTGCTGTCGTAGCGAGGC
>SZWC01030295.1:5118-23258 GCA_023375785.1 Penium margaritaceum | reverse complement strand
CCCCCCCCCCCCCCCTCAAACCTCGTGACACTGCTGTCACTCCATCCCCCTCACCCGCACTGCCGCATGTGCTGTCCATGCCTCTCAGGCGAGGGATGACTATTTCTGGCAGGATATTTTTTTGGTAAGCAAATGCTTCCGCAAAGTGCTGAAGAAATGAATCTCCCTGACACTTGCAAGTGTTCTTTCCCTGTTTCTCTGTCCTGTGTTTTCCTGTGGTAGTTGAGATGGGCAAGGAGGAGCAGCTTACCATGTGCGTGTGTGCGTGTGTGCGTGCGTGCGTGCGTGCACGCATGCGTGCGTGCCTGCGTGCTCGGGCGTGGGCGCAGGCGCGGGCGCTGGCGCGGGCGCACTTTTAAGAAACGTACGTACATTCAAGAAACGTACGCATGAACCCCCCCCATTTCCACACACAATCGTGTACACATTCAAGAAACATGCGCCTAGAATTGTAGAGGGTGAAGGGGATTTGGGCTACAGTGCCGCTCCCTCATGTGCTGTGCTATGAGTGCATGCCTTGTCGCCGTGCAGGAGGACCTGTGGGCTAAGGGCTACGCGTACGTGTGCGGGGTGGACGAAGCTGGGAGGGGCCCTCTGGCAGGGCCTGTGTTTGCAGCGGCGTGCATCATCCCGCCACACGTCGCCAGCATACCAGGCATGTACGTGTGTGCGTGCGTGTATGTTCCCTCCTCACATTATCAGCATACCGGACATGTACGTGCCCCTATGTCTTGTTTGCGATCGACTTGCCGACTCAATTTTCAGTTCACCCGTTGGCAAGTCTAGTCGGTGAGGCTCGATCTACAGTAGGCAAGTCGGTGGCCAGGGGAAACTTGGGGAGAGAAATGGAGACGAAGAAGAAGACTGGTTGGCCTAATTTGGTCCCCACCAATGACTCTTCGCATGCCACTTCCATCCCGCCGCTGGCAGCTCAGCCCATCTGCGTTATGCTGCCAGAGCCATGGCAGCACATGCACTGCATGGCAGCGTAACACAGGTTGGATCGATCGATTTGGTGAACCAACTGGCAGGGTGGTCCTCGGGGGAGCGAGCGTGGACTAGAGTGGGGTATTTTCAGTATCGAAATCGATATTATATCGATATCGACCTCGATATCGATATTGCAATATCGATATCGATATCGAGTCGATATCGATATCGATATCGATACCGTGATATAGGCCATGGGCTTCCCCCCTCCCAGAAGTGTAGGATATTGATTTTGACCCTATATTGGTCGATATCGGCCGATATCGACCCGATATCGGCCGATATCTGCCAATATTGTCTTAGAAAAACACATCAGATGGTGTAAAATGTCGACATTGATATCAATATCCCAATATCGAAATCGATATTTCGATATTTCGATATCGAGATCGATATCGATACTGACCCCCCAGGGGTCGATATCGATACCAAAAAAATCGATATCGATATCGATATTGTCGATATCGATATCGATATCGATATCGCGATACCCCCACTCTAGCGTGGACCCGTGGTTGGCTTTGCCGGAGGCCCTAGTTGTATTTTTCTAGAACGCTTTGCAAAGCGTTTAGAAAAATACAAAAGTGGACCCGTCAGCTGGGATTGAGGCGTTTGACTCGGTCGACTTGGAGTTTGCTGGAGATAGTCGGCGTTGACGACAATCATCGCTGTGCTTGCATGATAACGGCGCCGCACACCTCACCGGCACACACAGGCCTGTGTGTGCGTGCTGTCGCGCTTGACATCCTCCCTTGCAATCGCACCATGCGATGCGTGTGGTGTGAACGACCCGGTGGATGGTATGGGCACATGACATCCACCGACTCGGGAACAGGACGAAGGAGCGGCGGATCCGGATGGACGGAATCTGGCTGCGCTTGCGCGGTGTGTGCACCAGTGTTGACTTGGCAAGGTCGAGGTCGACCGTAGAGTCGAAGCATAGACTCTACGTCCCTCAGCCACTTGGTAGAGTCGAAGATCGTTGGCGAAAAAGTTTTCCAAACTTTCGGAAATTTTAGGTGTAGGATCCTCTTTGTGTGTACTGTTCAAAAATGATGTAAAATCCTGTTTCCATACATTACTCTTGTGTCACTGCCTCATCTCATGCTTTCAGATTCACACACCATCCACACACTGAGAATTGATGTCAACATCCAACCAGCCATCCAATATTGATTGCTCATCTATCCCAGTCTTCAAGCACATGCATGGTTGGCCAGTTGGCCGCATCATGGCAAAGAGTTCCACCATCACAGCCATGGGTATCCCCCATGAGCATGCATATGAGCCTGCCTGCCTGCCCAAGACAAAGAAAAAAGTGGAAACAGAATAGTCATAAATATGTCGGCAAAGGAACCACTCTAAGCTGCTGAAAAGCAGCAAGGTGAGCCCTGCATTGCCCCTTCCAGCCCCTGCATTGCCTAGCCCTTGCGCTGGCGCTTTCCACGGCTGGCCTTCTTCCCGCGTGCCGTCTTAACACCATGCCCAGCGCCTGTGCGCTGGTGGTGACGCGTTGGACGGAACTCGTCGTCCTCGTCGTCATTGTCGTCGACCGCCTTTCGGCGGTGGTAGTCCTCGGGGTCATCCTCCGCCCACTCCTCACCCTCTTCCTCCTCCCGAACAGCCTGTCCCGCCCCATCCTCTGCAGCTCCTGATGCAGAAGTGACAGCTGATGCAATGCGACTTGCACCAGGCGATGCTGCAGCGGCTGCTGAAGTGGATGGTGCAGTGGTTGCAGCAGAAGGTGCAGCGGCTGCAGCTGAAGGTGCAGTGGGTGCAGCAAAAGGTGTAGCGGCTGCTGTAGCGGTTGCAATGCTTGCGCTAGCGGCTGGTGCACCAGTAGGTGGAGTGGCTGCAGCAGATGATGCAGTGCTTGGTGCATTTGCAGGTGCAATGCAGGCTGCAGTTGCTGCTGGTGCTGCAACTAGTGCATCGGGTGTTGCAGCAGCTGCCGCAAAAGATGACGTGCTGCCTGCTGCACCAGACGATGTGGTTGTTGCTGCGGCGGATAAAGCACGACCTGTTGCAGCAGAGGATGCTGCACGACCTGCTGTTGCAGAAGCCGCCCCACTCTCCTCCTCCTCCTCGTCTTCACCTCCCATGCCCGGCGCACCGTCATCGCTGTCCTAATCCTCCTGCATAAAACGCAGAGAATGCACCTTCCCACCCTTGGCTGGCGCGCATAGTACTTCTCCAACCTCACATTCAGCCGCACAAGCATCTCGAAGCGCTTCATGCCCAGCCTATTGCGCCGCGCCGTGAGCACCAGCTCGTGCTTGCTGAAGCTGCGCTCGCAAGCGGAAGAGCTGCAGCACTGCGCATGCAGCCGCATCGCCAACCTGCGCAGCACCGGCAACTTGGTCAGGTGGTCAGCCAGCCAGCTGTGAGCCGACAGACTGCCAGCGACAACCTCAGCGACTGCCGCCCTCGCCTCCTTCTCCTTCTTGTCTGTTTTGCCTGGCTCGATCTTGAGGGTTGTGNCCCAGCATACAGAGGGCTTTTCATGTGCTGGTCCCACCTGTCAGCCAAGCGCTCACCCACGTACTTCTTCCAGTTGTCGGGCACCTCCTCAAGCGCTTGCACCTCCTGGGTGCAAGTGAGGAGGGCATCATAGATCTCACCGGCGCCACCCCCATGCCTGTCCGCCACCCTGAGTGGCTTCAGCACACACTCCATCAGCTCCTTCATGGCCCGCAGCTCCTCCCAGAACTCCTCATCCCTTATGGCAGCCTTCACAGTTGCCTTCCGCTCCTTGAATGCCCTCCCACGCCGTGATCCCATCTCCCCCCATAGGCTCTTGGAGACAATGTTCTCCAGCGCATCCTGCACAAGCAGCAAGCGTTCCACCATGCGGTGGTGGGACGCAAACCGCGTGTCGCAGCTGACAAGCGTGACGTAATTGCTCTCCTTCTTCAGCCAGCTGCGCGCCCAGTCGTTGTAGCGGAAGAAGTGCGCCAACATCTCCGCCTTCACCAACACCCTCTTCCCCCACTCCACCTTCACCACATCCTTCAACACCAGGTCGCAAGCATGAGCTGCACACCCCTGGAAAAAAATGTTGGGGTACTTGGCTTGCAGCTCTNTTGTAGCCGCTCGCATCCCGGGAAAAGAGGTGGCTGCTCCCCTTCACGTTGGTGGCGATGGCGTTGTACACAGGGCGGAGAGCCCTGTCGCCCCAACCATCACAGCTGATGGTCACCCCGTAGACGTCCCATGATGATCGCAGTGCATCCTCCTCCCTATCCATCTCGGCATCCAGTGAAGGCATGTGCTTGTTGACCACCGTGTCGCGGCTTGGGAGGCGAAAAGCCCCAGTCGTCTTCTTGGCATCCCGCACGAGCTCCAGTAGCACGGGGTCACGGCACGAGGAGATGGACTGCCCGCGCTTGGCCATCAAGCGCACGATGGTGCGTTGGCAGCGGATGTTGGCGTCGTTCTCGGCAAGCTCCACCATGGTCTGCTGCCGCATGTTGTTGACGTCCTGGATGGTGGGGGGGCCGCACCAGTGAGGGTTGTCACACCGCTCCTTGCCTTGACCTGCCCCTCCTCCTCCTCCTCATCTTCTCCCTCACCGTCATCATCCTCTTCCTCCTCGCTGCCCACCACTTCTGTTTCCTTCTCCTTCATGAGCCGCTCTTCATGGAGCCTCTCCCACTTCACAGGGGTCGCCTTACCACCCCAAGCTTTCCCCTTGCCATCGTACATATCCTGGTCAAAGATCACCACCCCGTCAGCAATTGGCACCTCCGGGAGGCCCAGCAGTCGGCGAGCTCCTGGGGGGGGGGGGCTGGGCAAAATGCCGTGTTGGTGGAGCTGCCTGTCCAATGAGCCCTGATGCGGTTTATGGCCCCAGAGTACTCCCCGCCGCAAGCCCCACATTTAAATCCTGGGTTCCCACAAGCTGTGGGGCAAGGCCAGCAGAACTGGCTCAGCTTCTTCTCAGCCACCTTCGGTGGCTTGGAGCCTGCAGGCTTCTTGGTACTCTTGAGGCGCGCCATGGCTCTGCTGCTGGTTCACTGCAGGACGGCGGCGACACACACGCTGGAGCGTGAGCTCCAGGCGAAGCTCATAAAACGAGGGAGGGCAACTGAATGAAGGTCGCCGGCACTTAACCGTCGCCGCGAAGACGTCGCAGTGACCCAGTCACATGGTCACCCTTTACTACTGTAGCTGCTGAATTCAGCAGGCAGGTCTCTGTTAGGAGAAACTGACGCTTCTATCGCGGCAGTCGGCAACCGTCCTAGCAACCTGAAAAATCCTTGTACCGTCGAACACTACCGGAAATCGCGGCTCAAAGAATGGTGGAGGTGCGACTGCAGGGACGTTGAATGAACAGGAAAGTCCTTTCAAACCTGTATTTGCGATGCAAACATTTGTTGAAAAAAAAAAGAACCGTCAAACCCCACTGTGGTAGTCGCGCGCGACAGGCTTGATGGGTCGAGGGCAAAAAAATCGCCGGCAGCCCGCCGGTGGTTGCCGGTGGTCGCGTGGGTAGCGTGCGCTGACCGCGGTCCGCCGCGGTCCCGTCGACTCGATGCAAAAAATCGAGGTCGCGACCCAGGGTCGAACGTCGACCCTTCGACCTCGATTTTTTGCCAGAAAATCGAGGATCGAAGTCAACACTGGTGTGCACGCGTGCTGGGACAATTGAAAGGCTGTAGAAGATGTGGAAGAAAAAGCAAATGTAGCCATCAATTTCTGCCACGGCTGTTTCAACTTTCAAGTGGTACAGCCATTTTAAGAGGCGTGTGCCTCAGGCAAAGGACATGCTTTTCTCTATGCACGTCAGCTTAGTGGCAAGGAGGAGGGCACCCGCCCTCCCCACAGGCAAGGCGGTACTGCGACAGGGCAGCTGGCACGACATGCATGAACAACCAGAAAACGATTGACAGAATTTCGGAAAGCAGCAAGACCACCCAGACAACCAGTGCCCCCCCGGGCCCCCCCTCCCCTCCCACCCCCATCCCCATCCCCCTTCTCCCACCCCCTCGCCCCCCACGCCATACCTTTTCTATTTTCCTCCAGCATGCTTATCCGTTCCTCCCCCTCTCCCCTTCTCCTCTTCGTGTCCCTTTCTCGTTCGCTCACAGGCCTAAGGGACAGCAAGAAGCTGACCGAGAAACGACGTGAGGAGATTTACGAGCTGCTCACAACCTGCCCTGACATCATGTACGCTGTGAGTGCAGCAAAGCCTGAAATAATGTTTTTTTTCTGGAAAGGACATAACTTGTGGTGGTTCTTGGTTCCACAGTGGTCATGGTGGAGACTTCCTTTGTAGGAGATTCGGGTTCAATCCTTCAAGTTTGGGATGGAGTGGTGGTGGATTTGGACGGTCCGGCTAACCCCTTTGCAGCTTAGGAAAGTAGTCGAAAGAAAGGAGGAGGGATGTGCTGCGGTCCAGTTGCTGGTACGAAGCTAGCAAAAAAAGGGAGAAAAAGGAGGGGGAGAGGGGGAGGGGGGAGAGGGGAGTGGGGAGGGGAGAGTGCTGTATTTTCTTGCTGGCGCAGAGGATACAACACCAGACTCTGGCACAAGAGGTCGGGGGTTCTAATCCTTGTGGCTGTCAGTGATTCTGCCGGCCTGTTCTGGGCAGCTCTGGGCCTGGGCAACCCACCTGCCTTGTCCCACCTCTCTGGGCAGTGCTAGGGGCACAGTCCCCTCCTGCCTTACCTTGAGGGCAGCTGTGGGGGAGTCTCCCCATCTGCCAGTTGATAGGATCTAGAGTGGAAAAAAAAGGAGAAGCAAAAACAAAAGCAAAATCAAGAACGAGTGGTTCTGCAGATGAACGACAAAGTTATCTCCCAAGCGAAACATTGCAGAAGAAGTTGAAACTGTTCAGCAACCGGGGCAGGGGGGAGTGGGGGGGAATCTTCTTTGGAAAGATTGTTGCTGTAATGCTGCCCACAGTTTCTATGTTGTTTTCAGCAACTCATATTCGAAGGCCAACCACCCAGCCACTATGTCAGAACCAAACGTCCAGTACTTGTTTTCTTAAGACGCTTTGTGTAGCGGATTCGAAAAAATCCTTGGCCGACTAGGCCAAAACCGCGGTGCTTGAGGGTCTCCGATCCTCAAGCCATCCCGTCTCACTGCTCACAGTCCCCGGTGATCCCGCTCGAACCACGTGGTTCCTTCGACCGGTCGGCGTGGCATTGTCACGCTACACTCCCCCCACTAGGAGTGAGAGCCACCTCGGCATCTCCGGTAATCCGGACGTGGGATTCGAGCCCTAGCTTTGATACCAATGTAGCGGATTCGACGGAATCCTTGGCGAACTAGGCCAAAACCACGGTGCTTGAGGATCTCCGACCCTCAAGCCATCCCGTCTCAGCGCCCACAGTCCTAGGTGACCCCGCTCGAGCCACGAGACTCCTTCGACCGGTCGGCATGGCACTGCCACGCTACACTTTGCAAAGCGTCTTAAAACATATTTATTTGTTTAAGACGCTCTGGAAAGCGTCTTAAAAAGATAAATACCCAGCCACTCTGTCAGAACCAAACGTCCACCAACCCCTCTGCACTTGCTACAATGTGAGGTCATGTTGGTGTTGGTGTTAATGTTTGTGTTGGTGTTGCACCTGAGGTGCCTGCACCTGCGCCTAAGGTGCCTGCACAAGCGCAGGCGGTGCCTGTGCCTCTGCCTGCAGTGCACGCACTTTCGAATGCGCTAGTAGTGTTTGTGCCTGCGACTGCGCCTGATGTGCTTGCGCATGCACCTGTGCCTGCGGGGGCTGCATCTGTGGCTGCACCAGCATTTGAGGTGCCTTCGTGTCAGTCGGTGGTGCCTGAACGGGTGCATGTGGTGCCTGTGCCTGCGCCTGTGCCTGTAGGGCCTGCGCATGCACCTTCGGCAGCTGCCCCTGAACCTGCTCTTGTCGTGTCTCCGCTTGTGCCTGCGCCTGCGCATGCGGTGGCTGATTCCGCGCCTACGCCGACACCAACAGTGCCTCCGCCTGTGCCTGCGCCTGTGCCTGTAGGGCCTGCGCATGCACCTTCGGCAGCTGCCCCTGAACCTGCTCTTGTCGTGTCTCCGCTTGTGCCTGCGCCTGCGCATGCGGTGGCTGATTCCGCGCCTACGCCGACACCAACAGTGCCTCCGCCTGTGCCTGCGCCAGTGGTTCCTGCGCTTGCGCCTGCGCCTGCGCCTGCACTGCATGCGGCTGCGCCTCTGGTGCCTGCAATGCCTGTGCCTGTGGCTGCACTTCGCCTGCCCTGCCTGCCTCTATACTTGCGGTGCCGATGGTGCCTGCGCCTGCATACAAGATGCATGCGCCTGCACATGGGATGCATGCGCTTGCGCCCGCGCCTGTGCCTAGGGTACCTGTGCCTGTGCCTAGGGTACCTGCGCCTGTGCCTAGGGTACCTGCGCCTGTGCTTAGGTACCTGCGCCTATGCCTAGGCTACTTGCGCCTATGTTTAAGGTACCTGCGCCTGTGCCTGGGGTACATGCGCCTGTGCCTAGGGTACTTGCGCCTGTGCCTAGGGTACCTGCGCCTATTCCTAGGGTACCTGCGCCTGTGCCTAGGGAACCTGCACCTGTGCCTAGGGTACCTGCGCCGGTGCCTAGGGTACCTGCGCCTATGCCTAGGGTACTTGCGCCTGTGCCTAGGGTACCTGCGCCTATTCCTAGGGTACCTGCGCCTGTGCCTAGGGAACCTGCACCTGTGCCTAGGGTACCTGCGCCGGTGCCTAGGGTACCTGCGCCTATGCCTAGGGTACTTGCGTCTGTGCCTAGGGTACCTGCGCCTTTGCCTAGGGTACCTGCGCCTTTGCCTATGGTACCTGCGCCTATGCCTAGGGTGACTGCGCCTGTGCCTAGGGTACCTGCACCTGTGCCTAGGGTACCTGCGCCTTTGCCTAGGGTACCTGCGCCTTTGCCTATGGTACCTGCGCCTATGCCTAGGGTGACTGCGCCTGTGCCTAGGGTACCTGCACCTGTAACTAGGGTACCTACGCCTGTGCCTAGGGTACATGCGCCTATGCCTTTGGTACCTGCGCCTGTGCCTAGGGTACTTGCGCCTATGCCTTTAGAACCTGCGCCTATGCCTAGGGTTACCTGTGCATGTGCCTATTTTGCCTGCGTCTGTGCCTAGGGTACCTGCGCCTGTGCCTAGCGTACCTGCGCTTGTGCCTAGGGTACCTGCGCCTGTGCCTAGGGTACCTGCGCCTGTGCCTACGGTACTTGCGCCTGTGCCTAAGGTTCATGCGCCCGTGCCTAGGGTACCTGCGCTTGTGCCTAGGGTACCTGCGCGTGTGCCTAGGGTACCTGCGCCTGTGCCTACGGTACTTGCGCCTTTGCCTAAGGTTCCTGCGCCTGTTCCTAGGGTACCTGCGCCTGTGCCTACGGTACCTGCGCCTGTGCCTAGGGTACCTGCGCCTGTGCCTACGGTACTTGCGCCTGTGTGTAAGGTTCCTGCGCCTGTGCCTAGGGTACCTGCGCCTGTGCCTAGGGTACCTGCGCCTGTGCGTAGGGTACCTGCGCCTGTGCCTAGGGTAACTGTGCCTGTGCCTAGGGTAACTGCGCCTGTGCCTCTTTTGCCTGCGCCTGTGCTAAGGGTACCAGCACCTGTGCCTAGGGTACCTGCTCTTGTGCCTAGGGTAACTGCGCCTGTGCTTAGGGTACTTGCGCCTATGCCTTTGGTGCTTGTGCCTGTGCCTAGGGTTACATGCGCGTGCCTATTTTACCTGCGCCTGTGCCTAGGGTACCTGCGCCTGTGCCTAGTATACCTACGCCTTTGCCTAGGGTACCTGCGCTTGTGCCTAGGGTGCGCCTGTGCCTAGGGTACCTGCGCCTGTGCCTAGGGTAACGCGCCTGTGCCTAGGGTAACGCGCCTGTGCCTAGGGTAACGCGCCTGTGCCTAGGGTAACGCGCCTGTGCCTAGGGTAACGCGCCTGTGCCTAGGGTAACGCGCCTGTGCCTAGGGTAACGCGCCTGTGCCTAGGGTAACGCGCCTGTGCCTAGGGTAACGCGCCTGTGCCTAGGGTAACGCGCCTGTGCCTAGGGTAACGCGCCTGTGCCTAGGGTAACGCGCCTGTGCCTAGGGTAACGCGCCTGTGCCTAGGGTAACTGCGCCTGTGCCTAGGGTACCTGCGCCTATGCCTTTGGTACTTGCGCCTGTGCCTAGGGTAACGCAACTGTTCCTAGGGTACCTGCGCCTGTGCCTAGGGTACCTGTGCCTGTGCCTAGGGTACCTGCGCCTGTGCCTAGGCTACTTGCTCCTGTGCCTAGGGTACCTGCGCCTGTGCCTAGGGTACCTGCGCCTGTGCTTAGGGTACCTGCGCCTGTACCTAGGGTACCTAGGCTTGTGCCTAGTGTACCTGTGCCTGTGCCTAGGGTACCTGCGCCTGATCCTACGGTACCCGCGCCTGTGCCTAGGGTACCTGCGCTTGTGCCTACGGTACCTGCGCCTGTGCCTAGGGTACCTGCGCTTGTGCCTAGGGTACCTGCGCCTGTGCCTAGGGTACCTGCGCCTGTGCCTAGGGTACCTGCGCTTGTGCCTACGGTACCTGCGCCTGTGCCTAGGGTACCTGCGCTTGTGCCTAGGGTACCTGCGCCTGTGCCTAGGGTACCTGCGCCTGTGCCTAGGGTACCTGCGCCTGTGCCTAGGGTACCTACGCCTGTGCCTAGGGTACCTGCACCTGTGCCTAGGGAACCTGCGCGTGTGCCTACGGTACTTGTGCCTGTTCCTAGGGAACTTCCGCCTTAACCTAGGGTACCTGCGCCTGTGCCTAGGGTACCTGCGCCTGTGCCTGGGGTAGCTGCGCCTGTGCCTAGGGCACCTGCGACTGTGCATAAGGTCTATGATCCTAAAATCGCTAGTTTCCTGGAACGGGTCAGCGATTCATTCGCTGGAGCGATTGAATCGCCCACAGAATCGCTGCTTTAGGGAAATTTTGTAAGTTGAATTTAAGAAAGCAATTGCCCAGTTTTCATTCGTGAATCCAGACGTCCAACTCCCGCCCTTAACCAACAAACCTGCACCCCACCGCTACTTCGACGGGCAAAATTTTGCACCGACCCTGTGCTTGCCGTCAACATGGGGAACGATGGCCGAGTGAGAGACCTGCCGTTCGCGTCAGCCACGTCTACTGTGAATGGCAGTCAGCAAGATGTGCCGTTCGCGGCAGAATTCGGCGCTCTGCTCGCTGCAGAGCGTCGACCGATGGTTGACGCTCTGTCGCGAGCAGAGCGTCGATCCGCTCTGAGCAGCAAAGCGAAAACGCCGCCAACATAAGCAGAGCTGTCTTCCGTAGAAAGATTTTTGCATTCACCAAAGGGCGGGGGGGGGCACCCAAACAAGGAGAAAAGCTGACCCCAGGGGAAGAAGTGTAGGGGTGTTTTTTTTCTTTTTATTTTTGAACAAGGATATTAATTTATAGGAATGGATAACATGCAAGCCGCCCCTGCACCGGCACATCTACGGGGTATAAAAAGTGTCGCCGCCACCAACGGCACATGAACGGTGGGAGTGAGACAAAAATAGAAAAGAGTGAGCTAGGTACCGGCAAAGACCGGTTCAACCGAACACAATGTGGATAGCCCAAGGGCAAGAGGCAGCCCCACACCATGTAACAACGGAAGATCCTCTCCCTCCGGGCGGTCATCCGCCGCCGCGCAACGCACGACACTGTAGAAACGGATGGCCGCACACTGGCTGCGCACACCAGCGATGGAAGCCCGCTGTGCCACAATAGCCACAGCACGCTGGGCCCAGCGCTCGAACACCTCTGCAGAGCATCGTCGCGGCCCACGTGCCAGGCAGATCCTGGCGAGGCGNGACCCTGTGCTTGCCGTCAACATGGGGAACGATGGCCGAGTGAGAGACCTGCCGTTCGCGTCAGCCACGTCTACTGTGAATGGCAGTCAGCAAGATGTGCCGTTCGCGGCAGAATTCGGCGCTCTGCTCGCTGCAGAGCGTCGACCGATGGTTGACGCTCTGTCGCGAGCAGAGCGTCGATCCGCTCTGAGCAGCAAAGCGAAAACGCCGCCAACATAAGCAGAGCTGTCTTCCGTAGAAAGATTTTTGCATTCACCAAAGGGCGGGGGGGGGGCACCCAAACAAGGAGAAAAGCTGACCCCAGGGGAAGAAGTGTAGGGGTGTTTTTTTTCTTTTTATTTTTGAACAAGGATATTAATTTATAGGAATGGATAACATGCAAGCCGCCCCTGCACCGGCACATCTACGGGGTATAAAAAGTGTCGCCGCCACCAACGGCACATGAACGGTGGGAGTGAGACANGGATAGCCCAAGGGCAAGAGGCAGCCCCACACCATGTAACAACGGAAGATCCTCTCCCTCCGGGCGGTCATCCGCCGCCGCGCAACGCACGACACTGTAGAAACGGATGGCCGCACACTGGCTGCGCACACCAGCGATGGAAGCCCGCTGTGCCACAATAGCCACAGCACGCTGGGCCCAGCGCTCGAACACCTCTGCAGAGCATCGTCGCGGCCCACGTGCCAGGCAGATCCTGGCGAGGCGAGCCAGGAAGGACCAAAAGTGGTCGCCCATGCCGCCCAAGGTCTCCCATGCAAGAGGGCGCATGTTGCGCCCTGGCCGTGCCGTCGGGCGATACCGCTCCACCTTGCCCCTCTCTGCTGCCTCAACAGCCACGCCTGGCCCGGATGCTTTGTCCCCCTCGGGATCCACCGCAGTCACATCAAGAACCCAGGTCAAGCCTGACTCAGGGTCCGACAGCGTCAAGTCCGGACGTGGCTCACCCCCGCCCCATCTGCCTGGCGGGGCACGCCCCCGCTCTCAACCGTAAATGAAAGCCGGTGCTCGCGGAAGATGTCGGCAAGCTCATCCCTGATCGCGTTGTGAACGCGCTGGATGGCCCCGTCAGTCCGCCGTCTCCTGGTCACAGCTCCTGGGTCAATACCATCAAGGCCTACCTGCTCCAGGTGGGGCAGGGGTAGGCCCAACCACAGCTNCATGCAGACGAAAGTCTGCCGGGGCCAGGTACGTCTGATCCTGTCGGCCAAGTGGGGTCGCCTGCAACCAGAGGGCACTGCCCCTCGTCGCCGTCGCTCAGCAACGCTGGTGGGCATGGCGCTCACAGCCGCGCCGGTGGGCGCATGCCTCCGGGCCCGCCTGTGTTCACCCGCAGCGTCTCTGCGCCAGATGGCCGCACGCCGCAATCCACCCCTCCCAGCGAAACGAGTACCACTGTCTGCACATCCGCTTGTACAGCCCCGGCTGTACGCCCTGCTACAGCGCCTCCAAGGTAGGCAGGGTCGCAAACACCTGTCTGGGCTGCTCCTCCTCCACCAGGTCCCACCCCGGTGCTAAGTGCTGTAGCGCGCCATCTGATGGAAGGAAGGGGGTGAACTCGCTGGTGAGAGCCGGCAAAAGACTCCCTGTGGAGCAGGCATAGGCTAGCGGAGCCCGGTCTCTCGCCCCCAACAGGCCAGCCCCGCCGGCGATGAATGGCAACTGCAACTGCCATCGAGCCAGACGTTGTATCTCAAAGGCCACCGACCCCACCTCCTGGGCCTGTGTAATCTGTAGGAGGCGTAGCACTGCCTCCCAAATGGCCTCTTCGAAGCGATGCAGAATCTCCAGCCAATGCTCCTCAGGCGAGAGCGCCCGCACGCAAAAGTCCACCCGGGGGATGATGCACAGTCGGAGCAAGGTCATAGCCGCCTGCACGTCCTCCTTCCGGCTCATCTGCGGCAGACCTCGCAACTGCTCCTGTAGCCATCCCTCTGCCCACGCTGCCTGGAACACTGCATCACCCACCGGACACCCCAGCAGCACCACACCGTCCCATCGACAAGGAAGCCCAGAGAGCACCTGGGGCACCTCCGCTCCCGTCCGCCGCAGTAGGAGGCACTTCCGTGGCTGGATGTGTAGGCCACGTAGTGCCGCTGCCCGCAACCATGGAGGAGAAGGCTTCCGCCAGGGGCTGTGAAGGGGCGGTCACTGTCGCATCGTCCTGATAGGCCCCCACATGGCCTCGACGCTCCCCCTGAGCCGGCGTGAGCACTTGGGAACCTGCCTCGAGCACCGGTGCAAGAGCAAGGTCGAACAAGGCAGGGCCCAGGGGGTCTCCCTGGCGTACACCTCGGGCACTCTCCAGCACTGCCGGTGCGCTGACACCGAAGAAGAGCAGCTGCGTCGTGATGGTGTAGAACTGTCGCAGGAACGGGATCCACATGCCAAGACCCCGATCTCGCACCGCCTCAAACACCGCTGCCCGCTCCACCTCGTTAAAGGCGTTGCGGACGTCAAGCCGAAGCAGCCAAAAGTCAGGGTTGGCCGAGAGGATGGCACGCACCCCACGAACCAGCACCCCCGCCCCCTCCGAAACTCCTACGCCGAACTGGTTAGGCCGAAGTGCTCGGTGCAAGCGGTTCCTGTCCCGTAGGAGGAGGAGTCGGCCAGCGAGCCGGACCCAAACCTCACCAACCGCCAACGGCCGGACCCCTTCTGCCTCTGTAGCTCCCTTTAAGATAGGGATGAGTCTGCTCCGACCCACGCACGTCGCCGCCTCTGCCGGCATGGTCCCATCTAGCATAGCTCGTATGACCCCTCCCACTCCCTCCATGCACGCCGGTGAGTCCAAGGGCAGGTCACGGAGCAAGTCCATAGTGAGACCAAGGGGACCTGCTGCAGAGCCCCGAGGCGCGTCCCGCAGCGCCTCCTCCATCATCTCCTCCGTCACCCCAGCCGCCCCACCCCCTGGTGTCGTGAAGGAGTGGACCCACGCCGGGATGGGCACCGTGGCGGGTGGATGCCGCTCTCTGAGAGCAGCCAAAGTCGTGGCCGTACCTGTTGCTGGTGGATGCCCCTCAAACTGCTGCATCACCCTCGATAATGCGCCAGCATGCACCATACTGGCCGCGCACTCGCGTGCTCTCGCCCCTACCTCACCCTGCTCTGCCGCCGCCTGTCGCGTGAATGGGCGGGCCGCCACCAAGCCCGCTGGGCGGGGCGCACTGAGGCACAGGCCTCATCCAAAAGCCCGGCCCAATCGCCTGTCTCGAAACGGGCGCAGCGCTCGAGGACGACGCTGTCGACGGAGCGAAGGTCAGGGTAGGCCTGGCTGCGAGAGCTAGTCCGTCGACCGCGCCAGAGCGGTCTGTGTTGGGCTGATGAAAAGGCGGGGTCCCCCAGCTGCTCCTCGAAGGAGGGTACTCGACATAGCAGCACCTGGAAGTAGGGCTGGTAGTTCGATTTCGATTCGATTTAATCAAATCAAAAATCGCCAAAAATCGCCTTTTCGATTCTTTTAAATCAATCGAAAATCGTGATTTCGATCACTGATTAGATTGAAACTGGAGGCCCTCCTCCCAAATCAAAATCAAATTGCAGATCGTTCCAGAGCCCCGATTTGCATGATATGTGCCATGAAAGTTGTCTTCTGCACTGAAAACAGGGTCTGCATCCATGCCATGATGGTCTCTGCCCCCGAGAACAGAAAAAGTGAGGATTTCTTCCAAAAAGAGCAGATTATGTACATGATTTCGATTCAAAAAATTGAATTGAATTGAAATTCGAATTGAATCAGATTGAAATCCTAGCATCCAATGAAGATCATAATCAAATCATTGATTCATTTGACTAAACGATCAGGTCGATTTCGATCTAGATTGAAGTCGATTTTTAGCGATTTTTCGATCGATCCGATTAACTTAATGAGATAAAAAAAATCGAACTACCAGCCCTACCTGGAAGTGGAGGAGGAGCATCCACCTGCTGCAGAGGGCTCCGGGCGGAAGGTCCGGCTGAAGAACCCAAGAGCAACAGCGTTGGAGGAGATGACCTACCCGACGGCGGGCCTCTCCGTAAAGGCGCGCCAGCCCTCATGGAGCCTGTGCCATCCTCTCAAATCTGCCCCCCTCTATCTGTATCGCACCCCCCAGCCGCTCCGTGTGAAGCCCTCTAGAGCCTCCCATGCTGTGGTGATGTCTGGCGTCAAAAGTGCTCGTCTCTCCTCCTGGGGCGGCAGGAGGCCCTGCACCCCCTGTAGCACTAGCTCCTGTGTCACCAGAAGATCCTCCCCTCGGAGTGTGACAACCAGCTCTGGCACACCCTGACACTGTCTACGGCCTGGTGCTGGTAGAAACTGACCCATCTTGGAGAGGAAATCTGCCACACTGTTGAGTTCCCGACCCAACCAGTGCCACTGGATCGCCCCAAGGCCTCGGGCGGCGGCACGTGCCTCATCCCGTCGACGCCGGAGTCGCTCTAGCGTGACCCTGGCCGTGCCCTGCATCTGGGTAATGACAAGTCGGGAATCCCCGACGACAACCAGGCCCTGGAGATCCCGCTGGCAAGCCAAGGCTAGGCCTGCTGTCAAGGCTGCGTACTCGGCGTCGTTTTTGGTTGCTTCTTCTTCCAACCTAAGCCAGGTGGAGGAGAGAGACACACCCTGCGGGTCAAAGAGAACCGCCCCCGCACCTCCCACTCGCTCTCCGGATACCTCCGCCGCCTCGTCAAAGAAGAGCCAGTGGGAGTGGTGGGGTGGGGCAGGAAGAGGAGGACCGAGGAGTAGGGGAACATGAGGGATAGGGCACAGGGGCAAGAAGAACGGACGAGGAGACGCGAGAAGGAGGGCTGGGGAGCACGGGGAGAGGCGGGGCATGTCTAGGGCGTCATGTTCGGGCACCATGGCGCCCGCAGCCACGACTCCAGTGTCCAGGAGTGGCGGTGGGTGCCAGGGCGTGCGGACGTACTGCTGGGACACCGGCTGTGGGACGGAAAGAGGGAAGAGGGAAGGGAGGGCGGGGGAGGAGGGGGTAAGGGGGGCCGGGGATGAGGAGGGCGGTGGTGGGGGGGGGAGGGAGGGTGGAAGGCGGTGGGGAGGCCAAAGGGGGTGGGCTGCCAACGGCTGCCGGTGTAACTGGCTGGGTCTCCAGCTGTTGCACCTGATGCTGTCCCTGTCGCTGCTGCTGCTGCCCCTGATGATGCTGCTGCTGCTGCTGCTCTTGGTGCTGCCCCTGCTGCTCCTCCTGCAGCTGCTGTCCGTGCCACGGCAAGGCCGGCTGCAGCCCATGCTGCCTATCCTGCTGCTGCTGCTGCCACTGCTGCTGCTCCAGCTGCTGCTCCTGCTGCTGCTCCTGCTGCTGCTGCTGCCCGTGCCAAGGCAAAGCCAGCAGCTGTGGCGCCGTCGGCCCAATCAAGGGTAGGCAAGCGGCCCCGGGCCGGCCGCCTGCCCCCTCTCCCCCACCCGAGAACTGCCCCTCCCGTACGGAGTGGGTATCGAGCCTCCGTAGCGGATCAAAACGCCCTGTCCAGCCTGGGGGGAGGACCGCAGGGTGGGCTCCCCGAGGCTGGGCAGTCAGGAAGAGCGGCAGCTCCTCATGCCGCTGCTGTGGCCGGTGATGTGTCTGCTGCTATTGCTGCCACTGCCGCTGGTGCTCCAGCTGATGCGGCCACTGCTGCTGTCGCTGACGCTGGGTCTGCTGCTGGGCCCGTGGGGGGACCTAGCCTACCTGCTGCCACTGCTGCTGCCGCTGTCCCAGGGGTGGTGATGACCCCTGCTGCTGCTGGTGCTGCTGCTGTGAAAAGACGACTGGGTGTGGTGGGGGGCTCAGTCTAGGGGGTAGACGATGACTCAGCTCTTCCGGGTCATGGCCTAGGCACTCGCCTAGACGGAACGCGAGCCGCCGCTCCTTCGGGCGGAGCCATGCCCGCCCGGTGAGGAGTTGTAGCTTCGCGTGCTGGGCGGCGAAACCGCGCAGCTCCCAACGGACCTGGCCACCTCGCCCCCCAGGCCCCCCCGTCGGGGGGGTAGGGGGGGGGCGGGCACCTGTGCCACCCATGCTCCTAGGGGGGGAGGAGGAGGGAGTCTGCCTCTGTGTGAGAGGATGCATCTGCGAAGGCGCGCCCCCTAGGAGCAAAGCAATGGCAGGGGACGACACGGGTCGCGGCAGGCCTAGGACGCTGCCTGGGATGCTGCCTGGAACGCTGCCTGGTGCGCTGCCCAGGGGTAGGCCCTAGGCCTCTGCCGCGGGGGCCTCCCTGGATGTGGATAGACGACGCTCTAAGGCAGCCAAGCGGTCGAGGAGTGTCTGCTGCTGCTGCTGCTGCTGCCGAAGGAGCTGCTGCTGCTGCTCCTCCACGCGACGAACGGCAGAGAGCAAATCTGACGGAATGGGCCCGGATGAGGTCGGGCGCTCGGGCGGGGTCTGCTGCTGCTG
>SZWC01030292.1:9880-24651 GCA_023375785.1 Penium margaritaceum | reverse complement strand
ATGTATATGTATATGTATATGTATATGTATATGTATATGTATATGTATATTTATATGTATATGTATATGTATATGTATATGTATATGTATATGTATATGTATATGTATATATATATATGTATATGTACATGTACATGTACATGCAAAGAGGGAAACATACGTTAAAGCATGAAAAATACAACGGAGGGCCTATCTCCCGATAAACGTACAAAAATACATGTTTTCCATCTAGACAGACATATAATCCTCTACAAGATCAATAAATTATCCTTCAACAGAAATTAATAAAATTTGGAATAGGAAATTTGTAACCAAAACATTTTCTCATCATTTTGAAAGTAAAATTAAATATTTGAAATTAATTTCCTTTAAAATAATGAAACCCAATTAAATATAGATATTATTTTTTAAAGTGTAAAACATTTGAATCTAAACCTTAGTATAACATAAAAAGATTTTCAACACTCTATATCTATATCTATATATATCTATATCTATATATATATTTCTATAACTATATCTATTTTTATATGTATATGTATATCTATATCTATATCTATACCTATAACTATATCTATATCTATATATACCTATACCTATACCTATATCTATATCTATATATATATATTTATGTCTATATCTATATCAATATCTAGATCTTTATTGATATTTATACAAATTTATATCTTTTTTATATGTGTATCCACATATTTATCCATTCGTACTTCAAAACCCACATATTTGACTTTGTTTATATCTTCATTTTTGCTTTTCAATAGCGTTTTTTATTTTATGTTTAGTCACATCGAGATATATTTTACTATGATTAAATGTAAATTTGTATGTAGATAATCATTTGTAAGAATAGTCATATAGCATATCAGTATACATTGTGAAAATGGTTCGTTAATTTATATATTTGTAAAGTATACTCATTTACATCCATTAGTAGTTTTGCATTCATATCTATATTAATGCCCTTCATTTATGTATATGTACATGTATGTTTATGTAATTTTACTACGTTTTCCTGAAAATGTTTTTCCATGATGTAATGAATTGTCCACTATCTTAATGGTTTCATGTCCATCATGTGTTTCTTTGTCTGATTTTCTTGACGTCCATACTGTTTAAATCTGTTTGTGAAATTCTTTCAGGGCTATATGAGTCACGATCTGCTTTCCTTTTGCTAAGGCAGCCCTTTGATTCTTTTTGTTTCTTCCTCATATAGTTGTCTTCGATCCTCTTGCTCTTTAAGGGCTCAAAGAGGGACACACGATCCTCGTTGCAGGACCCCACACGGAGTCGAGGTCATTGTTGTTGTCGTCGCAAACAACACTCCCCCCCCCCCCCCCCCCCCCCCCCCCCCCCCCTCNTTTCTTCCTCATATAGTTGTCTTCGATCCTCTTGCTCTTTAAGGGCTCAAAGAGGGACACACGATCCTCGTTGCAGGACCCCACACGGAGTCGAGGTCATTGTTGTTGTCGTCGCAAACAACACTCCCCCCCACCCCCCCTCCCCCCGTCCGTCCCTCCCCCTACCGCATCCAATCTTCCACCCCCCCTCCCCCCACCCGCCACCTCCTTGGCTAGGACCTCGTCACCGATCTTGTCCGCCAGTTGGCCTGTCGACAGCGATACACTCCACGATCGAGGTTCCCATTTGCCTCCATAAGTATAGTAGATGAAGAACATTTACTCTGAATATCCCCCGCATAAGTGTGCCTGAAAATACAGCAAACCCTCTTGAAAAATGTTGTAAATCTGGGGTACAAAATCCTCTCTAAAGCACCATTTGTTTCGGTATTCAGACGGCATTTGACAAAATTTGACTTTGGCGGGTGTCAAATGACAGCAAGCTGATCTGAAACCTCTCCCATTAGCCAGGCGGGAACACATCCTCTCCATATACATGTATTCGGTGAATTATGCGGAGCCAAAGGTAACTGGAATGAATGGTTTTCGTTGAGCTGTCGCGGAAACGACGCTGAGAACGCAGGTATCTGGAGTCGAACGCCTGGAAAGCGGCTAGATGAGCTCACGCCTCGAGAAACCTATGGCGGCGCAGTAATTTCCCGTTGTTTTTATCATCCGCGTATGAATTTATGCTTATTGTATTTATGATTTCCCTTCTAAAGAGGTCATGTACGCGCGCCGTCCTTAGTCCCTAGCGCTGGAAGGGGACCGCTTGTGGCTGATTTACTACACGGAAGTGCGTGTGTATGCACACATGTTCCAGTAAGCGCACGTTGATTTTGCCTTCACTGAAGAAGAAATGGATTAGAACGTGCTTCTTGTGTCGCGCACTTCACACGAGACATTTCACATAAGCGAAATTTGAGAGTCTCAGAGCGTTCTAACACAACATTTCAGAAATGGCCAGATCTGTTACCCGTCGGCAGGGATGCTACCGGTACCGCGGTATACCGCGGTTGTCTACCGCGGTATCATGGTACTGCGGAACCATTTCTCTGTTGGCCATACCTAGTACGGTATCGGTACCCACCTCAAGGGGTACCCCTCTTCTGTACCGCGGTACCGTACCACGGTATGTGACCGCGGTTGTATTTGCAATAAACGTTCTTTTGCATGTTCTATACATTTGCAACGGATATTAAACTTTTTTCGGGCTAGGATTTCAGTAGTAGTGAATTTCCCCATTTAAAAAGATAATTTTAAATCTACAGAAGAGGATGTGCCACGGTACGACTAGAATAACGCGGAATTTTACTAGCACCGTTGGTAATGTAGCATCGGTTCTGGTATTGGTACTGACCTGCCACAAATCTTGTAGACCGCGGTTTGAGAACCGTGGTACTCGAGTATGGCGGTACTTTGATACCGCAATACTCAATATCATGGTTTGTAATCCCTGTCCATTGGAGATACAGTGTCCAAATTTGTCAGACTTTGTGAGAATGCATGGCCGAAGGTTTTTGCAGCAACGAATCTGGCAAGATCTGTATGACACCACCAAAGTAGGTTAGATTCACAAGGAGTTTAGGCAGGTTGGCCCCAAACAAAAGAAAATTGAAAAACATGCCCAAATTGGTAAAATATCCACCGAGATCTTTGTGCCATCGTGAAACCAGACATGAATTCACTTCCCATTCTTGTTTGCATGAGAGCAAGCAGGAGGGGACAGTCTTTTGCTGCAACCGCACAAGGAGGTCGTAAATGTCCACCCCCTAGACAGCATCTTGGGCATTATAGAAACTCCAAAACAGAATTCCACAAGATCCAGCAGGTCCTACAAGCCACAAGCATTTTCAAAAGTGTATCGACATTTAGTTTTCCTAGAGTTGTGACGTCGGAGCTAGTCCCACTCGCCACATGCAGCCATTCCGTTCGAACAGCTCTGCAAGGGTGATGAATTCAGTGCAGATCCAAGGCCCTGATTTTGATATTCATTGACTTAAACCGAGCAACCAAGTAACAAGATGTAATTTTGCGGATTTTTCTGAGAGATTTCAACCTTTACAATGATGTCATTTTGATCGGCCAATGAATGAGGAGGTATCAGTAAAATGGTGCTAATTCTTGTCCTACTTGTGTTGATGTCATGCTGAAACGCATCCTAATAGAAGAGCCTATGGAGCTATGAACGTATGGATATATCCATTTCATAAAATTATTTCTAAACATTTTCTCACTAGAATTCACTGAAACATGAATTTCAATGAAAGGGAACCGTTCTATGTGCTCCTTTCTGAAAGATGAAAATCTTATGATCTTTTCTTTACTTTTGAGTTGAAGTTTCAGAGCCATGATGGTGTTATGCAACTTGAGTAGCATCTTGGCCACGTCTTGAGTCCCAAAAGGTTGCCTTTTGTTTCATAACAAGCATGCTTGAAATCAGATATAAAATTAAATGGCATGGGGAGCAATAATCAAGCACACATTTTTGTAGTTGATTTGAATGGAGTAACCTGTGGCAAAAAAGTGGGAAGAAACAAAATTTTATATTGGTATTCAAGGGACTCCATCGGAAGAAACATAAACCACCATGCCTTTCCAAGTTTGAAACAAAAGCACCCCGACTTATAGAAATACGGAACTATAAAAACTAGATGAAATTTTTACAAAGTTACAATCCACGCGTTCTCTTACATCCCTTGCTTACATGAAACCCAAATCCATACGCATTGGAAATGTTTCCTTTCACTCATGGTCGACAACAAATCAAACTTATGATGTTTACATCAATTGACCATGGATTTTTGTGCTCATTGCCCCAATATCAAATTTTTCATTTCTGAATTCTCAACAAGATCAATCATTTTTCCAAAGAATCGACATAATTATTGAAAAACACATTCCTCTCTGCATCATATGTTGTCACCATCCTACTGGCATTGTACTTCAATACACAATTAACTCCATATGCTCAGTCCTCAAATGAGTCTCACAACGCAATCTTTGAAGATGTAATACTACATGCATTTCTTGCACCAATTGCGCACAATTCTAAGAAGTCCTCATTCTTCTTCTAGGGCATGCAAATATGTGGTTATATGTTAGTACTTCCAAATTGTTCAAACAATTCACTTTACTAGACGTTTTTCTTCTCTACATCTTCTACCTCTAAACTACCTACTTATAGTTCAACGAAACACTTGGTTTCATAATGTGGCAATGTTTAGGGGAAAAATCATGCACAAAAACCTCAAAAAAAGCCTTTATGCATCTGTTTATTATGAATCTCACATACCTTTGGACAAAATGGTGATGAGTGACCACATGAAACCCTGAGAAATAGCATCCAACTAAGACTTTGGAGATGGAGGAATAGTAGCAAGTGATTTACAATGGTCTTTCGGTGACCCAAGCACAAACAAAACCTTCTAGGAAACATGGTGCAACACTGTCAACTCCATGAGCAAGAAAGGTGATGGAATTAGGGGCTAAAAAATCCCCTCTCCTCTGCTATCGTGTGTCATGGTGACACCTAGCATGATGCAAGGATGCATCGGTTAACATGATTTTTAGAATAAAGGCATGTAGCAAAACTTGTCACGAAGAGAGAGCCTCAATGACTAGACTACAAAAATTATCTGAACAATTAAGTGGCCATTGAATGTGGGTGCATGAGAAGTAGTAGTCACTACGGACAGTGTCAACTCACAAGTGACCGAAATATTTGGCCAAAACTCAACAAGATGTTAGCTTTTGAAAGAAAAAAGGGAATGATGAATTTCACGTGGCTAATGATTATAGAGGAACAGTCTGTTACTAATTTTTTGCTTGAAGAAAAATAAAATAAAAATCTTATCACCAACATTTTTCTTGCAAACAGTTCTTTATTCAATCCAAGGAACAATTCTAAGGAATTAGAGGACTGAAATGCCTTATCTATAGCTCATTTGGCTGCTCCCAAATCATGAAACATGGGTTTTTGACCTCTTTTGGTGTTAAATAATGAGTGTTAATGAGTTATGGTTAATATTCCCCTTTTAATACACTATGTTGTCTTTAGCGGAAGTCATCTGATACCATAAGATGTTATGTCCATGTTTTTGAATTGAGATCTTGTAGTTCAAAAGGAAACTTCATGCATTTTCAAGTTCCTTAAGAAGCATATATAAGTCCTTTGATTTATGCATCTGTTGTTTTTTCTGTCATATTCCTCTTACATAAACCATGTGGTCCTAAGCCCCCTCGGTTCCCTCAATATGCGTGCATATGACAAATTACGGTGATATCCTGAAAGGGTTATGGTCGCCATGTACTCGGCGACCATTTACTCGGCCCCTCTCCCCTCCTACAAAACCCTTTAGTGTATTGGGAGAACAAGTTGTTTCTTAACTACAAGCTAGCACCTCCCCAAAAATAGACTAGTTGAGAAAAGAAGGCTCCCCAAACTGCACTCTATAATACACCACCTCAATACACTAGGAGGGGGGATGGGGATACAAGGAACCCTCCATGAAGTAGACGTGTGTATTGTGGGAGTGTAGCAAGGGGTGTATCTGGCAGATAGCAAAAAAGTAGACGTGTAAATCTACGTCAAGTACTTGTAAACTGTCAATTTCAAGCATCTAATGTCTCACCATTTTTCTAAATAACCAGCATTAAGACCCAAAGTGCATCCCCCCTCCCCCCCCAAAACCTCTAGTGTACTCGAGAAGTTTATTGGGGAGTGTATTGGGAAAACAAAGTTTTTCAACACTTGTGTAACGGCAATTCTGCACCTCCATCATAATAGACAAGTTTCAAAAAGAAGGCTCCCCAAGCTACACCCTCCAATACACCACCCCAATACACATTCAATGTTTATGAGGGGGGTCGGATACAAGGACCCCCCTCGAAGTGGACGAGTGTACTACGGGAGTATAGCTAGGATTGTATCTTGTAGAAAGGAAACAAGGAGACTTGTGTACACCTACATTAAGTACTTGTAAGTAAATTTCAAGCATCCAACGTTGATTTCAAGAAACCGATGTCTCTCACTTTGTCTACATATCCAGCTATAAGACTGCACACAAATAGTTCAGTGTACTTTGACCGTGCCACAACAGGATCCCAAGTGGATCCCCCCTGCCCCTACAAATGTCTTTAGTGTATTAGGGAAGTGTATTGTGGAGTGTATTGGGAGGATGAAGTTTTTAGGACATGTGTAACAAAAGGTCCGCAGCTCCCTCCAAAAACACTTGTTTCAAAAATGGAAGTTTCCCCAGATGCACTCTTCAATACACCACCCCAATACACTTTCAACTGCTGGGGGGGTCCGGATACAAGGACCTCTTCCCCCCGTAGTGGACGAGTGTATTTTGGGAGAGTAGCTGAGAGTGTATCTGGTAGAAAGGAAGAAAGCAAACTTAAAATCTAAATTAAGTTCTTGTAAGCCATTGATTTCAAGTATCTTATGTCTCTCGTTTTGTTGAAATAACCAGCTATATGACTGTACAAAAATGTTCAGTGTAGTTTGACCCCACCACAACAGTACCCTAAGTTGATCCCCCCTGCAAAACCCTCTAGTATATTTGAGAAGTGTATAGTGGAGTGTATTGGGTGAGAAAAGGTTTCACAGACTTGTCTAATGGCAGGTCAGCACCTCTCTCTCAATAGAGTAGTTTAAAAAGGAAGGCTCCCCCAGCTACACTCTCCAATACTCCACCCTTGTACACTTTCAAGTGCTGGTGGGGAAGTCGGGATGCAAGGACACCCACAAGTGGATGAGTGTATTGCAAGAGTGTTCTTGGGATTGTATCTGGTAGACATGAAATAAACAGACTTGTGTACATCTACAATAAGTACTTGTAAGCCATCAATTTCAAGCATCCGATGTGTCTAACTTTGTCTCAATAACAAGCTATAAGGCTATACACAAACAGTTCAGTGTAATTCAACCCCACCACAACGGGATTCGAACTGCCACCCCCAACCCCAACAAAACCCTCGGTTGTATCGGCAAACTGTATTGAGGAGTGTATTAGTGAAACAAAGTATGTTTTAATTTGTATATTAGCATATCTGCAACCTAAGAACAAAGGCTTCTTTAGATACACTCTCCAATATACCACCCTAGTACACATTCGAGTGGGAGAAGGGGGGGCAGACTAGAGTAGTACTATGTTGATGACTCGATCCACAGTTAGAAGAAGGAATATTGAGCTTTCACTAGCCCATCGAGTTTTGGAGTATCCCGCACACACGGTATCCTTCCACATTACGCCAGTGCAGAATGAAGTACAATGTAGGTAAGGATTCAATACTACACAAATAGCACAAAATTTAAAATGTGCACATTTGAAGAAAATGTATTTTTAATTAGTTCCAAGAAATTATATATGTTAAAATTATTATTTTTGATGTTTTCAATGAACCCTGTTGTGAAGAAAGGTCATGAAACTTTTGGTTTTCATGTACACACAACTATGTATGAACTTGAGTCTAACATGTAACTTCCTAGAAACATTGTCCATTTTCTAGGTTTCAATCATCAAACGATCCAAACCACATGTTTTTATTTCATGTACACATTAAGAAGTGTATTTATTTGGGTTGATTGGGCATAAATGGTGTAAATAGTTCACATCTCCAAAAACACAAGAAAACCTTACAAAACACGGCTCACGCTTGTTCTAAGAAGATTGGAAAGAATTATAATTCACAATGCAAATTATAGCTATGGTCACAAAGGGTTTCCGCGAAGTTCTTAGCTATTGTGATATTGGCTTGGATGAATTAAAATTTTACTACATTAGTAGCCTAGACTGATATATTAAAAATTTGGATTTGAATATAGCCTTTAAGTCATGGTCTTTGCAGCTCACCTTATCAATTGTAGCCCAAAAGAAGTACAATTGTCATGGCCGTGGGTCACACAGTCCTTATCCTAAAAGTCCAGGGACGTCAAAGGATACCATTTATTAATAAAAGATATTGCTCCAATGGACTTGTGAGAAGGTCATTTCTCGCAGGAGAGTGGAAAATGGTAGTAGAAGGCCAAAAGAGTGGGAATTCTAGACAACAATGTTTGGAAAAATCAATTGCCAATTGATGATCTATCATATCCTTTCATAAAACTATAAAAAAAGGGTTCTTGAGATCTAAACAATATGGATGTAAAAAAAGGGGACATGTAGTAAGTGAAATAGAGGAGCTTCTTCCAATTCGTGCATAATGAGATTGTTAAATGGTTGAATTTATACATTAAAACCTGTACATTTCAATGAGAAACATTGTTAAGAAATGAGTGTAGATATGTCACATTTTTTATCATCACGAAAATGAAAGCAAGCAGTTGTAGAAAGTCTTATTTTTGCAAATTATTTCGTATAGTATCATCATAAATGGCGTGTAATCTATGAGCATCTTTTGTATGTTGATTTTTGTGAGCTTGCAGCCACAAAGCTACCGTGTGCTCTGATGCATCAAAGGAGTCCCCTGCTGCCATAGGATCTTTTATGCGCAGCAATCATGCCTTGTACACTCTGTTGAAAAACTAGAAGAAGCAAGATTTTTGGAGTTGAATCTTGTTTAAAGTACTATTATTGTACAAGGAACAACAGCTATGCAAAGAGCTCTGTGTGCTCTGAAATAACTCATGGCCCTAAACTGGGGCGGAATGCCTTGCTAGGCCGTCAAGGCTGTCAAAGCAAGGGTCTCGGCAGAGCTACCGTCGCAATAGTGAACGACCTTCAGGATTTCAAAGCGTCCTCCTCCCAGGCTGGTAGGCCTTGCCAGGCTTACAGGGGCCTTGGAGGGATTGACCTCCTCCCAGGCTAGCAGGGCTTGCCACGCATATAGGGATCCTGGAGGGATCACCAGCATCGTCCTCCATCCAAGCTGGCACGCAAGTGCCAGGCTTATAGGGGTCTAGGGAGGAATTCCAACAGCATCGTGGTTGAAGGTGCTCTAGTGTTAAGGCTTGGAGCCTTGCACGTGGTGTTGGAGAGATGATACTGGTGATGCTAGGATACTGAGAAGTGGCAGGACCTCCGCCTTTTATACTTGAGGTCCTGGCAAGTTGACCACCTGAACGAGAAGCTCTCTTAAGGTTGTTCAGGCCTGGTGCCACCTATGCCTTACTCTTGAGAAGCTTCCATCCAATGGAAGCTTCCTTCAGTCCTGGACTCTTACTAATACCTGTGCTGCTCCAAGGGGAAGCTTCATCCTTTAGGAAGCTTCAAGTCTTCAGGTGTAACTTTACCTGAAGGTTGCTTGTTTATCAGGCCTTTCTATGCTTATCATTGATCTTGCCATGCTGCAACATCAGGCTCGTTGATCAGGATCCACCTGAAACTCACACCAGATTGACCCATGAAGATTCCAGGGCTTGGGCTTCCTGCATGATTGAGGTGATACTGTACAGGCCTCTAGTTGAGGGTGCATGCTACCTGTCCAGGCATCAGAAGCCTCACTTGACCTGTCTGCCTCTGCAGCACTATGCAGGTCTATGCTGACAGAAAGCATGTGCTCTGCATGCGCATGCTTGTCCACAAAGCACCTTTCACACCCTTTAAGACTGATCTCCAGAGAATCTCTAGAACTTCTCCGTCAACATTCTCAACCGAGCTGCACCCGGTGGATTCACGGAAAAATCTATAAAATCCTCTCAGGGCCTCCGATTTGAGTGCCGTCTACGCCATATTCAAGCAGTAAATCAGCACAGTTATCGCTCACTCCAACATTGTAGACGGTGGCACCTATCCAAGATTCATCGACCCTTGGCGCGATGCTGTGTAAAGGAGAAAAGTGGTACGATGGAAGTTTTAGCAACTATGACAAGATGCATGAAGCTTATATGACTAAACGTGGCTAAGTGGTACCTATGACTTGGAGTTGAAGTATTCCTTGTCCAATTAGAGCCTAGTGATTACCACCGGACTATGCAAAGACGAGTGATGAAAATAAAGAGTGTAATTAACCTTTACACCTCTGAATGAAAAAGTTACTTTCAAATCATTTCTAATCTGTTCAAGTAATAAAAATGAATTCTGCTACGAGAAATGCTTGTGAAGTTACCTACGTAACAGAGAAAGAATCATCATGTAGACTTGAAACCAGGAAGCACATTGGAGGTGTATGGCAGATGATATAGATAAAACATAGTGAGAGTAAAAATAATAAAATATTTTACAATAAAAAAGATGGTACTAGGTGAATAGCTCATCAAACCATCCATGCTAAAAAACATGGTACAATACATAGCCTTAGCTATTTTTGTAAATTTGACTGGCATAATGCAAATTTTCATGGACTTCATTGCATCATGTGACATAAAGATGAAGTACCACTACCCTCGTCCATGAGCCAATGGAAGAGGGTAGCGGAGCAGCTCTTTGAAGTGAGATGCCTCAAAATTATTTACCTACATCATACGCTATCACAAGCAAGAGGCTTTCATATAAGCTACATATCACAGAAGGACATCAACAAGAAGGTATTGTGCACACACACCATGGGCAAGTCACATTCACAATGATTATTTTTGGCATTCTAGTTCTCCTTATGATTTTTTTACATTTATTGAAGAATATCTTTAAAGAATACATGGATAAACCAATCATGGAGTATCTTAGCAAATGTGTCGTTTCCAACACCAAGCCAGAGGAGGATTATGCGCTTTTGTGAAAGGTCATAAATTGTTCATGAGAAGATCAACTATGCAAGTAACTCTTCAAATGCAAATATTCTTAGTGTTTGATCAGATTGTGAAACAAATCATTGACGATGGAAAGATCATAGTGGACCAAAATTAATAACCAACAAACTATGATTTGTTGATGCCCACGAGTTTTTTTTGGAATTTTCCGAGTACTAACCTTGATTGGTATACAATAACGTGAGAGTGTTAGTGCTGCTCCCTTTTCTCACTTGTAAACGCATAGAGCTATGTTGGTTTGATAACAAAAAAGAAGCATTTAAATACTTAGAAATATCTAAGCACATGTGGTGCACTACGTCATGGCAAAGGACACATCTATTTAAACGATAAGATTGCAATAAAAATGCATTGTCACTGATAGAAATTTACTGACCAAAGATAAATTATGTGATGCATGAAATCAAATTTTGTATGGTAATACACACATTAAAACACACGGTGGTGCTATATTGTTTTCGAAATGACCACCACACATTGAAATTCCCTCAACATGTAGTAAATTTTTAGAAACAAAAAACTGAATGGATGGAGTTTATCAAGTCCAGCTTTGAAGATGGAATGTATAAACGGCCTGAAAAATGTTACATAAAATACTCTATAAGTTGGTGACAAGATAGGATAGCAAATATCAACTCTCTACTTGTAAAAATGGTTCCTATTCCCCATAAGCCTGTGTGCATAGATATAAAAAGGTTTTAACAAGTGGAAACACCGAGCTGTTGCTTTGAAACTTGATATAAGTAGTATTTACTTTCCTGTTTTTTTCCGTCCAACAATAAGCTACGTATCATAAACTTGTAGGATTTCCATGAAACTGGTTGAGGTTAAAACTTTGGTGAGGAAAGAACAATAATAAGGTTTGCACACTATTCTAGGTAAGAAAATATATAATAAGTAAAAATTTAGATTGTTGTAGAACTTGTTATGTTTGTAAGACCAAATCCTAGTCTTTTATTCAATCCCTACTTTTATCAAAAGAGACTTGGTCAAATATGGACATGATATTTCAAAACAGTTTCATGCCACTATTTTGGTGGTCAACTAGGCTTTGACATTTTTTTTTCAATAACAAGAACCACCAACGGTTTGTAACGTTGCAAGTGTTTTTATGGCACATCCCCCAATTACACGGGTCTTGAAAGCATCTTACAAACAATAGAAGGATACCATGTTCCACGTTCATGATTTCCTAATTCGCTGAACAAACATCGTAATTTATGGAAAAGACTATGTGAAGCTCAATCCTTAGTGTTTGGGGCTTGTTAAAGTAGCAAATGTTTGTGACTGCTGTAGTCGGGTTTGCCTCACTTGGTTGACTCCTGCACTTGAGATTCTCGCTACTCTGACAGTTGGGAGTCAGCGCATGTCCTGACCTGCACATTTCCCAGGTGGTGCACTCGTACCAAAAGAGGGGGCCTATCGCTCCCCCCTCGAAAGGGAGCGAAAGCCCCCCCCTCACTATTCGCATGGGCATAGATATGCCATTACTGGAGCATGTTGCGGCGCGCAACATGCTCCAGTATGTTGATGTCATGCTTTGGGCGAGGCCGACCCGGTAGGGGGCGGTCCTCGCCCTCGCAACACTCATTCTTTTCTAACAGAACGATTCGTTCTTCGCCTCGATCTGCATTCGCGACTAAGTCTCATGCCTTCATCCCCCTCACAGCTCTCGAGAGCACTCGCCCTCACAGCTCTTGAGAGCTCTCTCTCCCCTCACAGTCTTTGAGAGGGACAGTTAGCTCCGCGGCTAACCCTCGACTCCGTCCGCCTCCCACCGCCTCCTCTCTCTTCCGCCCTCTCTCTCTCTCTCCGTCACCGTGTCCTGTTCAACATAGTATCAGAGCCTGTGAACGGGCCTGTGGTTTCCTTTCGCTTTCGCCCCTCCTTCCGTTGTTTGGTGGTCGTCACTGTCCCTCGTCCTCCGACCGCCGACCGCCGTTGCCTCCGCCGCTGCTCGTCGTCATCCCGCCCCCGTGGGGCGTTACCTCTGTCGCCGACCCTCCTCCCGTCCCAGTGCTGCCTTGGTCGGCCGCACCCTTCTTCACCAGGTCCGCCCCTCACGGGGATCTCTCGTCGTTCCAACCCCCCCCCCTTGCTTCGCTTCGTGCTCCCTCCCCCCCCTTGCTCCGCTTCGTGCTCCCTCCCCCCTTTCCATCACTCCCTATTTTTTCTTCGTGCTGCTCCTTCTCCTGTTCTCTCACTCCTGCCGTTGTTTTCTTTTCTCTCCTGCAGGTTCGTTGCCCACCATCTCTCCCTGGATCTGGCCTGGCTTGTCTTCCCCCTCGGGTCCCCAGCCCCGGCCTCCGGCTCTCTCCTCTGGCCGTTGGGCCTCGGCCCTTGGCCCTACCCTCAACTCGGCTCCTCGGCTCCTTGACTCTCTCCGCTGCTAGGCTCTCTGGCCGTTGGGGAACTATGGCCACTGTTTACCTTACCCCTCTTTCCCGTATGGGTAAGCTTGATCTACCTGGGCGCCTCTGTGTCACCCTTGGGGTTGCGCCTCATTCTCGTGCACACTGCCTCATTGAGTCTTGCCATGCTCGATTCTTGGAGCAGCTGACTTATGGCGCCTTCCGTGCGGAGCGATGTCTCCCTTCCCCGGCCTCTGCTACGACCTACACTTCTGATGGTCTCGTAGTTGCTGGCGCCCCCTCCCCTCCCTCGCCTCCCCCAGTGGCCCCCTCCGTGCCCCCCGTGCCTTCAGCCACCTTCGCTCCTATTTCTCTTCCTGTGCCCCCTTTGATCGTCCCGCCGCCGACCTCTCACTCCCCTCCCCCCGTCCTCCTTTCCTCTCTACCCTCCTCGCATGTCCCCCTGCCCCGTCCTACAGTTCCTCCTCTTCCTCCTGTGCCAGTCCTTGTCCCCACGACAGGGCCTGCTCCCGCTCCTGTTTCCCTTCCTCCTCCACCTCCCCCTTTGTCCTCTCCCTCCCCTCTCGCCCGAGCTCCCGCCACCCGGCCCGTTTCCTTCCCCCCGCCTCTCGCCTCTCCTCCGCCTCCCCTACCCCCCTCGCATTACCGTGGCAGTCCGCCACTTGTCTCTCCCCTCTCTCCCCTCTTACCGTCCTCTATGCCATCCCCTGCCCCTCCTCCCGGCTTCCCCCCTCCCCTCCTCCCGTTCCCCCTGCTCTGACCGCGCCCCAACTAGTAGGCTTTCCCCGTGCGCCGTATCCCCCTCATAGTACTGACCCTGTTCTCCTCTCTATCGAGGACATTCCGGAGGATGCCCCGTCTCGGGCGTCCTCCCCTATCGCCCTTGTGGGCGACCCCGTCCTTCTTGCGGTGACCCCGTCTCCGCCATCCTCGCCCGTTGCCGCCTCCTCTGCCAACCTCCCACCCGTCCCATCGCTGGTCGACGTCCTCTCTCGCGAGACTCTTTAGCCCCTTCCTCCTTCCTCTCCCTCCCCTTCGCCGCCCTTTCCCCTCCCTTCTCAATCCCCTCCGGTAGTTTCCCCTCCCCCTTTCGTCCTTGGCCCGGCCTCTCTTCTCGATGCTCCCTCTCACCCCCACTCGTGGATGCGCACACACGCTGCTTGGGCTCGGCCCTCCGCCCCTCCTCCCCCTCCTCCCCCTCCTCCTCTCTCCCCTCGCACACTTCCCCCTGCTCCCTTCGTCCCTGCCGCTTTGCCCCCCCTTCCTCTCTTGGATTCTCCTCCTCCCCCC
>SZWC01030291.1:0-16731 GCA_023375785.1 Penium margaritaceum | reverse complement strand
GCCCGTGGCTAACTACTGATGACGAGTCGCCGACATCAGCCGCAAGCAACTCTCGAGCCGCCGCCTGTCGTCAACTACCAAGAAGCTTCCTGCCGCCTCCCATCTGCCATCACCGCATCGCATCTGTCTCCACTGGCATCATCTTCTGATCACTCCACCTCATCAGCCTCATCTGCTCCTTCCTCGCTGTGATCCTCTGTTCGCTCGTGTCCATCGCCTCGAGTCGCCTTCTCGCATCGCCCTCCTCGCCTCGTCAGCAGCTGCAGCCAAAACTGCTGCCGTCAGGATATCGGACACCACCAGTCTTCCTGCTCCCATTTCCGAGCCAACTCGGGAACAAGCCGTCACTCTCCTGGCATCAGCAGCTCAATCACTGGCCGCTGCCTGACTTCCTCTACCGCAACCATTCTCTTCGGCTGAAAGGATATCGGACACCACCAGTCTTCCTGCTCCCACTTCCGAGCCAACTGGGGAACAAGCCGTCACTCTCCTGAAGGCTGAAGAAGATCAGTTCTGTCGCTCTGCCTCTCTACCGCATCAACTCTACTTGCCGCATCGCGTCTCATCTCCGCTCTCTCCGCTCGCGTCGCCCTCAGCCTTCTATCTTCACCACCATCATCAGCTTCTGGCCTTAGTCCTCATCAGCATCCATCTGCCCTCCTTCTCCTCGCCTCAGTTCCTCAGCTTCATCAACCGCCCGTCCCTACCTCATCTCCGCCCCTTTGCCATCAGCTTCTTCCGTGTCGCCTCCGCATCGCCTCTTCCTCATCATCAGCATCCTCCACGCCGCCATCCTTCATCAGCATCAGCATCATCAGCATCGCTCTATCGCGCACGTAGTTTCGCCCCTGCGCCCACTCATCGAATCAATCGCTTCCTCAATCGCTTCCATCTCGGCACAAAGATCCGCCCGGCCGTGTCGCCCTTTCGCGACGGCCTGCGCCCATGCCATAACTTCGCAGCGCACGTGGTTTCGCCCCTGCGCCCACTCATCTATCAATCGTTTCTTCAGCTTCCGTCTTCAGCCCGGCACAAGGATCCGCCCGGTCGCATCACCCTCTCCGCGACGACCTGTGCCCACGCCGTAACTTCGCAGCGCACGTGGTTTCGCCCCTGCGCCCACTCATCCATCGATCGCTTCCTTCGCTCTCGCAAATCGCTCTCAAGCCCGGCACAAGGATTTGCTCGGCCGTATCGCTCGATCGCGACGACCCGCGCCCACGCCGAAAACTTCCATCAGCGCACGCGGTTCGCCCCTGCGCCCACTCTATCATCATCAGCCTCAAAATCATCAGCAATCATCAGCACCCGCAGCTCACCCTGCGCCCACTCCGTCATCAATCCTCTTCCATCATCATTCGTGTCCATCAGTCACTCGGTACAAGAACTCTCTCGGTCACACTGCCCTTTCCTCTTGCGCTCACACCATCACCTCTCAACGCACACAGTTCACACCTGCGCCCACTTCATCATCCAGCATTCCTCACCCACTATCCGGCTCTGTTCGCAAACGAGAAACAGTCTCAGAAAGTTATACCTCAAGAACCGGATACCATTGAACTAACCGGTGGAATAGGCCGATGTATCTGTGAGACTGACTACCTTGTGAACAAACATCTCCCTGCACTCTCCTGGAACTCATAGAGATTGCTGTGGCAGAGCACTCTTTGAGGAAGGCGTCGTGGCAGCGCCGTCCACACTCACTTTTCGCATCTGCATCTCCAAGGGACATACCAAGGAGAATGAGCTGTCGGCGGTATCCTCTTGGAACACCATCCTCATCAAGGTCAACTCAACAACCGACCATGATGGAGCAACAATTCCTCACGGCACTCCCTGCACTGGAACAAGTCATGAGCAACAATACAGTCAAAGCTCTTCTCCGGGTCCGGCCCTCAGTGAAGTCCATCCACTTCATTGACTGCTCAACACCCAACAGCGCACTGATTGACATTGTCGCTCATCTTCCAGAGTGCCTACAGGACTGCCCCCAACTGCACAGGAAAAGAGATGGTTCAACAAATTACCATCAATGGAGAGTTGAACTTCTTCTCAATCTGGAACGACTCCAACTTTCCAAGTTCAACCTCCGACAGGTACTGCGTGGTCTCCTGGACTCAACATCCCTTCTCGGTACGGACTGGACTGAAGCACTTCTAAAGGAGGCGCTCATCCTCACCACACACCACTCTCTTCACCCACTCATCCGACAACCCCATGAAGGACTCTCCGAGATCTGGCTAGCCCTGTATCTGACCTGCGCATCACCTTCTCTCCAGTGTTGACTTCAAAGGGGGCTGTCGGAATATTGAAGCCAACACTGGTCTTCTCCCTCGGATAAGCCAAGTTCTCAATAAAAGGTTCATGTTCGGGACCCAACGAACAAAGAACCACCTCGCCAACGGACTGTCGGTCACGGTCAGTGACCCAAGAGATCGAGGCGCTCCTAATAAACGCGACCGTGTCGCTATCGCGTCCGGCTAGCGAAGAAGAAGCCGTTACGATATCTTTGTCCTGTTCTGAGATATATTACCGAGGATGTTCATTCCCTCGAGTTAACCAGAACAGTTCTGCTCATCCTGTTCCCCCTTGGTTCCGCGGCTTTGCCGCCGTGTCTTCGCTCTGCCCATCCTTTGCACCTTGTGTCTTCGCCAACCCTCAACGCTTCGCTCCGTCACTCTCGCTCCTTTGCTCAGCTCTCACTCCTCGTCAGCACTCTCTCTCACAACAATCTGTCTACCTGTGCTACCTCGCATCTCAGCCCTCATCAGCCCCCGCGACTAACTCCTCGAACCGCTCTCCATCACGTCACTCTGCTGACGTACTCCTGCATGTTCCACTGCTTCTGCTTGCTTCTGCTACCTTCGTACTCATGCTTGCCTTCTTCTGACAGTTCGCACCAATCCGCAACCAGTTCTCAGCACTCCACAACCAGTTTGCACCATCCCGCAACAAGTTTGTACCACTCCGCAACCAGTTCACACCACTCCGCAACCAGTTCGCACCACTCCACAACCAGATCGCACCACTCAGCAACCACTTCACACCACTCCGCAACCAGTTCACACCACTCCGCAACCAGTTCGCACCACTCCACAACCAGTTCGCACCACTCCGCAACCAGTTCCCACAACTCCGCAACTAGTTCGCACCACTCCCCAACTAGTTCGGACCACTCCGCAACGAGTTCGCACCACTCCCCAACTAGTTCGGACCACTCCGCAACGAGTTCGCACCACTCCCCAACTAGTTCGGACCACTCCGCAACGAGTTCGCACCACTCCCCAACTAGTTCGGACCACTCCGCAACGAGTTCGCACCACTCCCCAACTAGTTCGGACCACTCCGCAACGAGTTCGCACCACTCCCCAACTAGTTCGGACCACTCCGCAACGAGTTCGCACCACTCCCCAACTAGTTCGGACCACTCCGCAACGAGTTCGCACCACTCCCCAACTAGTTCGGACCACTCCGCAACGAGTTCGCACCACTCCCCAACTAGTTCGGACCACTCCGCAACGAGTTCGCACCACTCCCCAACTAGTTCGGACCACTCCGCAACGAGTTCGCACCACTCCCCAACTAGTTCGGACCACTCCGCAACGAGTTCGCACCACTCCCCAACTAGTTCGGACCACTCCGCAACGAGTTCGCACCACTCCCCAACTAGTTCGGACCACTCCGCAACGAGTTCGCACCACTCCCCAACTAGTTCGGACCACTCCGCAACGAGTTCGCACCACTCCCCAACTAGTTCGGACCACTCCGCAACGAGTTCGCACCACTCCCCAACTAGTTCGGACCACTCCGCAACGAGTTCGCACCACTCCCCAACTAGTTCGGACCACTCCGCAACGAGTTCGCACCACTCCCCAACTAGTTCGGACCACTCCGCAACGAGTTCGCACCACTCCCCAACTAGTTCGGACCACTCCGCAACGAGTTCGCACCACTCCCCAACTAGTTCGGACCACTCCGCAACGAGTTCGCACCACTCCCCAACTAGTTCGGACCACTCCGCAACGAGTTCGCACCACTCCCCAACTAGTTCGGACCACTCCGCAACGAGTTCGCACCACTCCCCAACTAGTTCGGACCACTCCGCAACGAGTTCGCACCACTCCCCAACTAGTTCGGACCACTCCGCAACGAGTTCGCACCACTCCCCAACTAGTTCGGACCACTCCGCAACGAGTTCGCACCACTCCCCAACTAGTTCGGACCACTCCGCAACGAGTTCGCACCACTCCCCAACTAGTTCGGACCACTCCGCAACGAGTTCGCACCACTCCCCAACTAGTTCGGACCACTCCGCAACGAGTTCGCACCACTCCCCAACTAGTTCGGACCACTCCGCAACGAGTTCGCACCACTCCCCAACTAGTTCGGACCACTCCGCAACGAGTTCGCACCACTCCCCAACTAGTTCGGACCACTCCGCAACGAGTTCGCACCACTCCCCAACTAGTTCGGACCACTCCGCAACGAGTTCGCACCACTCCCCAACTAGTTCGGACCACTCCGCAACGAGTTCGCACCACTCCCCAACTAGTTCGGACCACTCCGCAACGAGTTCGCACCACTCCCCAACTAGTTCGGACCACTCCGCAACGAGTTCGCACCACTCCCCAACTAGTTCGGACCACTCCGCAACGAGTTCGCACCACTCCCCAACTAGTTCGGACCACTCCGCAACGAGTTCGCACCACTCCCCAACTAGTTCGGACCACTCCGCAACGAGTTCGCACCACTCCCCAACTAGTTCGGACCACTCCGCAACGAGTTCGCACCACTCCCCAACTAGTTCGGACCACTCCGCAACGAGTTCGCACCACTCCCCAACTAGTTCGGACCACTCCGCAACGAGTTCGCACCACTCCCCAACTAGTTCGGACCACTCCGCAACGAGTTCGCACCACTCCCCAACTAGTTCGGACCACTCCGCAACGAGTTCGCACCACTCCCCAACTAGTTCGGACCACTCCGCAACGAGTTCGCACCACTCCCCAACTAGTTCGGACCACTCCGCAACGAGTTCGCACCACTCCCCAACTAGTTCGGACCACTCCGCAACGAGTTCGCACCACTCCCCAACTAGTTCGGACCACTCCGCAACGAGTTCGCACCACTCCCCAACTAGTTCGGACCACTCCGCAACGAGTTCGCACCACTCCCCAACTAGTTCGGACCACTCCGCAACGAGTTCGCACCACTCCCCAACTAGTTCGGACCACTCCGCAACGAGTTCGCACCACTCCCCAACTAGTTCGGACCACTCCGCAACGAGTTCGCACCACTCCCCAACTAGTTCGGACCACTCCGCAACGAGTTCGCACCACTCCCCAACTAGTTCGGACCACTCCGCAACGAGTTCGCACCACTCCCCAACTAGTTCGGACCACTCCGCAACGAGTTCGCACCACTCCCCAACTAGTTCGGACCACTCCGCAACGAGTTCGCACCACTCCCCAACTAGTTCGGACCACTCCGCAACGAGTTCGCACCACTCCCCAACTAGTTCGGACCACTCCGCAACGAGTTCGCACCACTCCCCAACTAGTTCGGACCACTCCGCAACGAGTTCGCACCACTCCCCAACTAGTTCGGACCACTCCGCAACGAGTTCGCACCACTCCCCAACTAGTTCGGACCACTCCGCAACGAGTTCGCACCACTCCCCAACTAGTTCGGACCACTCCGCAACGAGTTCGCACCACTCCCCAACTAGTTCGGACCACTCCGCAACGAGTTCGCACCACTCCCCAACTAGTTCGGACCACTCCGCAACGAGTTCGCACCACTCCCCAACTAGTTCGGACCACTCCGCAACGAGTTCGCACCACTCCCCAACTAGTTCGGACCACTCCGCAACGAGTTCGCACCACTCCCCAACTAGTTCGGACCACTCCGCAACGAGTTCGCACCACTCCCCAACTAGTTCGGACCACTCCGCAACGAGTTCGCACCACTCCCCAACTAGTTCGGACCACTCCGCAACGAGTTCGCACCACTCCCCAACTAGTTCGGACCACTCCGCAACGAGTTCGCACCACTCCCCAACTAGTTCGGACCACTCCGCAACGAGTTCGCACCACTCCCCAACTAGTTCGGACCACTCCGCAACGAGTTCGCACCACTCCCCAACTAGTTCGGACCACTCCGCAACGAGTTCGCACCACTCCCCAACTAGTTCGGACCACTCCGCAACGAGTTCGCACCACTCCCCAACTAGTTCGGACCACTCCGCAACGAGTTCGCACCACTCCCCAACTAGTTCGGACCACTCCGCAACGAGTTCGCACCACTCCCCAACTAGTTCGGACCACTCCGCAACGAGTTCGCACCACTCCCCAACTAGTTCGGACCACTCCGCAACGAGTTCGCACCACTCCCCAACTAGTTCGGACCACTCCGCAACGAGTTCGCACCACTCCCCAACTAGTTCGGACCACTCCGCAACGAGTTCGCACCACTCCCCAACTAGTTCGGACCACTCCGCAACGAGTTCGCACCACTCCCCAACTAGTTCGGACCACTCCGCAACGAGTTCGCACCACTCCCCAACTAGTTCGGACCACTCCGCAACGAGTTCGCACCACTCCCCAACTAGTTCGGACCACTCCGCAACGAGTTCGCACCACTCCCCAACTAGTTCGGACCACTCCGCAACGAGTTCGCACCACTCCCCAACTAGTTCGGACCACTCCGCAACGAGTTCGCACCACTCCCCAACTAGTTCGGACCACTCCGCAACGAGTTCGCACCACTCCCCAACTAGTTCGGACCACTCCGCAACGAGTTCGCACCACTCCCCAACTAGTTCGGACCACTCCGCAACGAGTTCGCACCACTCCCCAACTAGTTCGGACCACTCCGCAACGAGTTCGCACCACTCCCCAACTAGTTCGGACCACTCCGCAACGAGTTCGCACCACTCCCCAACTAGTTCGGACCACTCCGCAACGAGTTCGCACCACTCCCCAACTAGTTCGGACCACTCTGCAACCAGTTTGCACCATCCCGCAACCAGTTTGTACCACTCCGCACCCAGTTCGCACCCCTCCGCAACCACTTCGTACCACCCCGCAACTACTTCGCACCACTCCGTTGTTGTAGATTTGCCCCTCCGCATGCCCAAGTGCGGCGCCGGAAGGCGCCGACGAGCCGCCAGAGAGAGGAAATTCCTTGTCGCCGGATCTGGAGACTCGATGAATGCTTGGATCCTAAAATGGAGGATTGTCCCTCAAAGTTGACGAGTTGCTGAATCCGGTGGAAGTTGGTTCACCACAATCGGACTAGTAACAAGGGAGATATGGACTTCCAAAGTTGGGGTGTGCGCGGCGGTTCTGGGAGCCGGCCGTGGTTCGACTTCCGGTGAATTATCGACCAGAACGAGTAACAAAATTCCATCTGGGGATTTTGCTCCGGAAGGTCTGCCGAGGCGTCCGGTGGATGATCCGCCGGATTTCAGGAGTGCAGTTTGTTACTGAGGGACTTAGCCAAAATCCTGGCTCGGAGTCCGAAACTCAGAATTACGGTTTGTTACTCGGGGACTTGGTCAAAATTCCGACTGGAGGTCCGCGAACAGGTTTTGACCCACATCAATCCCCATCACCAAACTCGATGATTAACTCATTGAAACAGACCCCAAAGGTGCGAGGGGCGCCGCGCCTCCGGAATGGCGTTTTGATGGGTCCTTGATGTGTGAAGGCGTCTCGACGGGCAACGTGGTGCGCGCCGCCGAGTGAGCGGCTGGTTTGGGGTGCTGCGCTTTGACTGACGTAGCGGGAGCTACGGTTATCCGAATCGTGCACCGTTTGGTGCGTTGGAGAGCTCATGACTAGCCCTACAAATGTTTAGATCATGTCCAAGTTCAAAAACTAATGCAAAAACGCGTTATTCCCTTCGCAAAAGAGACTGTCTCACAATTGTCTTCCACTTCCAGAAACATAGCGTGAGGCGACCAGAAAGCTCACGCTCAGACTCAGAAGCTGCACAAAACATAGCCGTGAATGCAGAAGATCCGTCAGGCCACGTTGGAACTGCCTCCATCCGGGGGCCAGTTTCTGACAAAGGGTTATGGGCCCACGGCCCTGACCGGACTCCACATAGTTCACGGCTTCCGCGGTGGACGGGATTGTCGTCGGGGACGACATCGCCGTCAAACTCTGAAGTCTGCGCAATGGTGCGGAAGGAGACGCAGGCCATCCAGAAGTGTGCAAGCGGCCCTGGCGGATGTTCCCTGCGACTACGCCATATGTGAGGCGCAGCGACGGAGGATGGGCAGAGGACGAGCTCAGACTGTGATGATGGGCAGAGGACGAGGCGCAGCGACGGAGCTGCGGGGAGTCCTCGTCTTCCTCATCGGCCCTCGTCACCAAAACACGTGGTGGCAGAAGTGGGGGCAAGGGAGGTGGCGGACATGGCGGCGGTAAGAAGGGCGCCACGAAGGGTGCGTGCCGCAACTGCGATAAGGAGGGCCACTGGGCCCGTGAGTGTACCGAGGAGGTAAAGGCCGGCGGCAAGGACGCCAAATGTAAGAAGTCGTTCCTCAGCAGCACTCAGAATCACTACCTCAAGAAGGCTAACCGGCGATGCCTTGACTCCGGAGCCGAGGAGCACACCCAAGTCGAGAAGGTTGGGTTCATCAACTACACCAAGTCCAGCAAGTCCATGGTGGTCGCGAACGACAAGGTCAAGCCGGCGGCTGGCCAAGGAGACGTGGACGTGGAGGTGGTGGTTGGTGGGAAGCGGGTGCAGCGCGTGATCAAGAACGTGCAGCACGTACCTGGCTTGGCTGACATCGTAAGTGTCAGCCGCATGACAAACAAGGGATACGAGGTGCTCTTCAGGAGAAAGGGGACAGTCGTGCGGAATGATGGTGGCGGCGAGCCCGTGCTGGAAGCTAAGCGCGAGGGAGGGCTCTACATTGTGGAGACCAAGGTGATCCCCGCGGCGACAGATTCAGCAGATTCGTAGGAACGCACCGTCAACCTGGCCAAAGGAGGGGGAGCTGATCAAGAACTCTGGCACCGACGACTGGGGTATTCCTCACCCGCAGTCGTGAAGGAGATGGCGAAGCGCGAGCTGGTACGCGGCCTCGTCATCGACGGTGTGGAAGAGGCGACAGATGCAGCAATGCTCAAAAAGTGCGAGCCTTGCATTTGGGCAAGGCGCGGCGCAAACCGTTCAAGGAGAACGAGAATCGCGCCTCGGACCTACTGGAGGTCGTGAACAGTGACGTGTGCGGACCATTCAAGACGGCGTCAAATGGCGGCGCGCGTTACTTTGTCACCTTCATTGATGACTACAGCAGAAAACTCCATGTGTACTTCATGAAGCGGAAAGGCGAGGTCCTGGACCGGCTGAAGGAGTACGTCGCCGCGGTGGAGAGGCAGACTGGCCGGAAGGTCAAAGCGCTACGCAGTGACAACGGTGGAGCCTACATGGGCTGTAGCTGGTGGATGAAGCAGCAGGACATAAAATGGCAACAAACGACGCCGTATTCGCCTCAATCAAATGGCGTGGTGGAGCGGGCAAACCAGACGCTGCTGAACATGGTACGGACCGGGTTGGTGGATGCGGAATTGCCGCAAAGTTTCTGGACGGAAGCTGTGCGTACGGCGAGCTACACCATCAACCTCACTCCTACAACGGTGCTGAAGGGGAAGAGCGGCTGGAAGACGCCGCAGGAGGTTTGGAGCGGGCGCAAGCCAAGTGTGGTGCACCTGAAAGTATTCGGGTGCAAGGCGCACGCGATGGTGCAGGCTGGGCAGCGGCGCGACGACAAGCTAGAGCCTCGGGCAAAGTCGTATCTCTTCCTTGGCTATGAGAGCGCGCAAAAGGCATACCGGCTCTACGACATGCGCAAGGAGGAGATAATCAGCAGCCGAGACGTCGAGATCGACGAGCCGCAGAGTTACGTCAGCAGCAACGAAGTGGGCGTGGTGGACTCCCCAAAGACCGGGGAGTGGTTCCAGCTCCTTGACTACGAGAAGGAGCCGGCGGACGCCGAAGTTGAGGATGCGGCATCAGAGTGCGACGGTGCACCAGTGGTGGCAACCAACGCGGAGGGCTCCAATGACGATCAAGCTGATGAGGAGATCCACCGGAAGGATCCGGCGGAAGAGGTACCAAGGGTGCCAAGGCGCGCACTCTCGGTAGAGTGTGCAACGGGCGTTGGTGGAAAAACCACTGGACGCGCCGGCCGTCCGGGTGATGTTTTGTCCGAGGGGGAGAGATCCTCGGGGAGCCGTCTGGTCGATGATGAACCGGAGCGTGCTGAGTCGGAGGGATCGCAGCAGAGCGACGATGCGCCACCAAAACTACCGCGCCGCAGCGGGAGGCAGCAAAAAGCGGGAAAGCGTTTCGATGCAAGCACCGGTCGATGGATTGGCATGACGCGGTGCATGCTGGCTGAATCAACGGAGCCGACTACCGTGCGAGAGGCGCTTGCACAACCTGAAAGGGATCAATGGGACGCAGCCATCAAATCTGAGCTGGCGTCCATCACGAAAAATGCCAAGGTCATCGGCTCAAAGTGGGTCTTCAAGACCAAGTTCACAAAGGAAGGTGTGGTTGACAAGTACAAGGCGCGGCTGGTGGCAAAAGGGTACGCACAGTGTAAGTGGGAGCACTGCGATGAGACGTTTGCTCCCGTCGCCAAGTTCACAAGCATCCAGGCAATCCTTGCGGTGGCGGCCGCGAAGGACATGGAGCTCCACCAAATGGACGTAAAGACGGCCTTCCTCAACGGCATCATAGACAAAGAGATCTACATGGAGGTACCAGAGAGGGTGGAGGCGCCGGAGGACAAGGTGTGCAAGCTGCAGAATTCCTTGTACAGGCTAAAACAGTCACCCAGATGCTGGTACCAACAGATGGACAGCTTCATGGCACAACTCGGCTTCAAGCGCTGTGAGGCGGATCACAACGTGTATGTGCGGCGCGACAAACAGCTCCATCAGATCGTCGCACTCTATGTGGACGACCTGATTGTGTGCTCGACGGATTTGCCGAGCCTACAGCAGCTGAAAGAGCAGCTGAGCAGCAGATTCCAGATGTCGGACGTGGGGGAGCTGGAGTACTACCTCGGGGTGAGCATTACGCGGAACCGGAGGGCGCGCACGCTTGAACTGGGGCAGGCCAAATACGTGGCCGAGGTGCNTCTACATGGAGGTACCAGAGAGGGTGGAGGCGCCGGAGGACAAGGTGTGCAAGCTGCAGAATTCCTTGTACAGGCTAAAACAGTCACCCAGATGCTGGTACCAACAGATGGACAGCTTCATGGCACAACTCGGCTTCAAGCGCTGTGAGGCGGATCACGTGTATGTGCGGCGCGACAAACAGCTCCATCAGATCGTCGCACTCTATGTGGACGACCTGATTGTGTGCTCGACGGATTTGCTGAGCCTACAGCAGCTGAAAGAGCAGCTGAGCAGCAGATTCCAGATGTCGGACGTGGGGGAGCTGGAGTACTACCTCGGGGTGAGCATTACGCGGAACCGGAGGGCGCGCACGCTTGAACTGGGGCAGGCCAAATACGTGGCCGAGGTGCTGAAGCGGTACGGCATGGAGGACTGCAAACCAGTTGGCAGTCCGGTCTCCACGACCTGTGAACTGAGTGCGGCAATGGCGCCCCAGACAAAAGAAGAGCGGGAGGATATGGTAGGGGTGCCCTACCAATCGGCGGTGGGCAGCCTCGTGTACGCCATGGTGGCGACTCGACCAGACTTGGCCTACGGGGTGGGCCAAGTGAGCAGGTACGTGGCCAATCCAGGGCCACTACACTGGCAGGCGGTCAAGCGCATCCTCCGCTACCTGCAAGCAACGCAACATGTGTGCTTGAGGTTCGATGGCAAGGGGCGGGCAGACACCTTGCGTCTGGTCTGCTACACGGACACAAACTATGCTGGCGATGTGGACAAGTGGAACTCCACATCCGGCTACGTGCTCTTCCTCGCTGGTGCAGCGGTCTCATGGTGCAGCAAAAAGCAAGACTGTGTCGCCACCTCCACATTGGAAGAAGAGTACATCGCGCTGGCCGAGGCGGTCAAGGAGGCGGTGTGGCTCCGCAGGTTGCTGGGGGAGCTGGGTGTGCCACACCAGGAGCCTACGGTGGTGCAAGAGGACAACACCATCTCAATCTTGCCGACCAACAACCCGACGCAGCACAGGAGGGCGAAGCACATTGACGTGCGTTATCATTACGCACGGGACATGGTTGAAAAGGGGCAGGTGGTGCTGCAACACTGCGGTACGCACAACATGCTTGCGGATTGCTTGACCAAAGTGCAAACCGTGGACCGGCACGCATTGAGCGTGGCCGGACTTGGGATGACCAGCTATGATGGGCTGGAGGGCGCAGCGGAAGATGAGTGAGAGCAGGCAGGAGGAGCGGGCATGGCAGGTGCAAGGGGGAGAATGTTGTAGATTTGCCCCTCTGCATGCCCAAGTGCGGCACCGGAAGGTACCGACGAGCCGCCAGAGAGGAAATTCCTCGTCGACGGATCTGGCGACTCGATGAATGCTCGGATCCTAAAATGAAGAATCGCCCCTGAAAGTTGACGAGTTGTGAGTCCGGTGGAAGTTGTTCCACCAAAATCGGACTAGTAACAGGGGAGATATGGGCTTCCAAAGTTGGGGTGTGCGCGGCGGTTCTGGGAGCCGGCCGCGATTCGACTTCAGGTGAATCATCGACCGGAACGAGTAACAACATGCCATCTGGGGATTTTGCTTCGGAAGGTCTGCCGAGGCGTCCGGTGGATGATCCGCCGGATTTCAGGAGTGTAGTTTGTTACTGAGGGACTTGGCCAAAATCCTGGCTCGGAGTCCGAAACTCAGAAGTACGGTTTGTTACTCGGGGACTTGGTCAAAATTCCGACTGGAGGTCCGCGAACAAGTTTTGACCCACATCAATCCCCATCACCAAACTCGATGATTAACTCATTGAAACAGACCCTAAATGCGCGAGGGGCGCCGCCACTATGCGTAGGGATATCTGCGATTACGGAATGGCGTTCTGATGGGTCCTTGATGTGTGAAGGCGTCTCGGCGGGCGACGTGGTGCGCGCCGCCGAGTGAGCGGCTGGTTTGGGGTGCTGCGCTTCGACTGCCGTAGCGGGAGCTACAGTTATCTGAATCGCACACGGTTTGGTGCGTTGGAGAGCTCATGCCTAGCCCTACAAATATTGAGATCATGTCCATGTTAAAAAACTAATGCAAAATCACGCTATTCCCTTCGCAAAAGTGACTGTCTCACAATTGTATTCCACTTCCAGAAACATAGCGTGAGACTACCAGAAAGCTCACGCTCAGACTCAGAAGCTGCACAAAACATAGCCGTGAATGCAGAAGACCTGTCAGGCCACGTTGTAACTGCCTCCATCCGGGGGCCAGTTTCTGACATCCGCAACCAGTTCGCACCACTCCGGAACCAGTTTGTACCACTCCGCAACCAGTTTGCACCACTCCGCGACCAGATTGCACCACTCCGCAACCAGTTTGCACCACTCCGCAGCCAGTTCGCACCACTCTGCAACCAGTTCGCAACACTCCACAACCCGTTCGCACCACTCCGCAACCAGTTTGCACCACTCCCGACCAGTTTGCACCACTCCAAAACCAGTTGGCACCACTCCGCAACCAGTTTGGACAACTCCGCAACTGGTTTACCACTCCGCAACCAGTTTGCACCACTCCACAACCGGTTTGCACCACTCGGCAACCAGTTCGCACCACACCGCAACCAGTTCGCACCACTCCGCAACCAGTTCGCACCATTCCGCAATCAGTTTGCACCACTCCGCAACCAGTTTGCACCACTCCGCAACCAGTTCGCACCCCTCCGCAACCAGTTTGCACCACTCCACACCCAGTTCGCATCACTCCGCACCCAGTTCGCACCTCTCCGCAACAAGTGCGCACCACTCCCCAACCAGTGGGCACCACTCCGCAACCAGTTCGCACCCCTCCGCAACCAGTTTGCACCACTCCACACCCAGTTCGCATCACTCCGCACCCAGTTCGCACCTCTCCGCAACAAGTGCGCACCACTCCCCAACCAGTGGGCACCACTCCGCAACCAGTTCGCACCCCTCCGCAACCAGTTTGCACCACTCCACACCCAGTTCGCATCACTCCGCACCCAGTTCGCACCTCTCCGCAACAAGTGCGCACCACTCCCCAACCAGTGGGCACCACTCCGCAACCAGTTCGCACCCCTCCGCAACCAGTTTGCACCACTCCACACCCAGTTCGCATCACTCCGCACCCAGTTCGCACCTCTCCGCAACAAGTGCGCACCACTCCCCAACCAGTGGGCACCACTCCGCAACCAGTTCGCACCCCTCCGCAACCAGTTTGCACCACTCCACACCCAGTTCGCATCACTCCGCACCCAGTTCGCACCTCTCCGCAACAAGTGCGCACCACTCCCCAACCAGTGGGCACCACTCCGCAACCAGTTCGCACCCCTCCGCAACCAGTTTGCACCACTCCACACCCAGTTCGCATCACTCCGCACCCAGTTCGCACCTCTCCGCAACAAGTGCGCACCACTCCCCAACCAGTGGGCACCACTCCGCAACCAGTTCGCACCCCTCCGCAACCAGTTTGCACCACTCCACACCCAGTTCGCATCACTCCGCACCCAGTTCGCACCTCTCCGCAACAAGTGCGCACCACTCCCCAACCAGTGGGCACCACTCCGCAACCAGTTCGCACCCCTCCGCAACCAGTTTGCACCACTCCACACCCAGTTCGCATCACTCCGCACCCAGTTCGCACCTCTCCGCAACAAGTGCGCACCACTCCCCAACCAGTGGGCACCACTCCGCAACCAGTTCGCACCCCTCCGCAACCAGTTTGCACCACTCCACACCCAGTTCGCATCACTCCGCACCCAGTTCGCACCTCTCCGCAACAAGTGCGCACCACTCCCCAACCAGTGGGCACCACTCCGCAACCAGTTCGCACCCCTCCGCAACCAGTTTGCACCACTCCACACCCAGTTCGCATCACTCCGCACCCAGTTCGCACCTCTCCGCAACAAGTGCGCACCACTCCCCAACCAGTGGGCACCACTCCGCAACCAGTTCGCACCCCTCCGCAACCAGTTTGCACCACTCCACACCCAGTTCGCATCACTCCGCACCCAGTTCGCACCTCTCCGCAACAAGTGCGCACCACTCCCCAACCAGTGGGCACCACTCCGCAACCAGTTCGCACCCCTCCGCAACCAGTTTGCACCACTCCACACCCAGTTCGCATCACTCCGCACCCAGTTCGCACCTCTCCGCAACAAGTGCGCACCACTCCCCAACCAGTGGGCACCACTCCGCAACCAGTTCGCACCCCTCCGCAACCAGTTTGCACCACTCCACACCCAGTTCGCATCACTCCGCACCCAGTTCGCACCTCTCCGCAACAAGTGCGCACCACTCCCCAACCAGTGGGCACCACTCCGCAACCAGTTCGCACCCCTCCGCAACCAGTTTGCACCACTCCACACCCAGTTCGCATCACTCCGCACCCAGTTCGCACCTCTCCGCAACAAGTGCGCACCACTCCCCAACCAGTGGGCACCACTCCGCAACCAGTTCGCACCCCTCCGCAACCAGTTTGCACCACTCCACACCCAGTTCGCATCACTCCGCACCCAGTTCGCACCTCTCCGCAACAAGTGCGCACCACTCCCCAACCAGTGGGCACCACTCCGCAACCAGTTCGCACCCCTCCGCAACCAGTTTGCACCACTCCACACCCAGTTCGCATCACTCCGCACCCAGTTCGCACCTCTCCGCAACAAGTGCGCACCACTCCCCAACCAGTGGGCACCACTCCGCAACCAGTTCGCACCCCTCCGCAACCAGTTTGCACCACTCCACACCCAGTTCGCATCACTCCGCACCCAGTTCGCACCTCTCCGCAACAAGTGCGCACCACTCCCCAACCAGTGGGCACCACTCCGCAACCAGTTCGCACCCCTCCGCAACCAGTTTGCACCACTCCGCAGCCAGTTCGCACCACTCCGCAACCAGCTTGCACCACTCTGCAACCAATTTGGACCACTCCGCAACCAGTTCGCACCATTCCGCAATCCGTTTGCACCACTCCGCAACCAGTTCACACCGCTCCGCAACCAGTTCGCACCACTCCAGACCCAGTTTGCACCACTCCGCAACAAGTTTGTACCACTCCGCAACCATTTCACACCACTCCGCAACCAGTTCTCACCACTCCGCAACCAGTTTGCACCACTCCACAACCAGTTCGCACCACTCCGCAACCAGTTGGCACCACTCTGCAACCCGTTCGCACCACTCTGCAACCAGTTTGCACCACTCCGCAACCAGTTTGCACCACTCATCAACAAGTTCTCACCACTCAGCAACCATTTCGCACCACTCCGCTACCAGTTCGCACCACTCCGCAACCAGTTCGTACCACTCCGCCATCAGTTCGCACCACCCCGCAACCAGTTCGCACCACTCCGCAACGGGTTCGCACCACTCCGCAACCAGTTCGCACCATTCCGCAATCCGTTCGCACCACTCCGCAACCAGTTCGCACCACTCCGCAACACGTTCGCACCACTCCACAACCAGTTCGCACTTCTCCGCAACCAGTTCGCACCACTCCACAACCAGTTCGCACCACTCCGCACCCAGTTCGCACCACTCCGCAACCAGTGCGCACCACTCCACAACCAGTTCGCACTTCTCCGCAACC